>VTFQ01000008.1:47571199-47831199 GCA_036281575.1 Ancherythroculter nigrocauda | reverse complement strand
TAATGTTGATTCAGTTAATTTCAATAACTGTTGATGTTAGAAGTTTAATCAGTTATTATTCAATTTCAATTTAAATAGTGTCATTTTTCAGCTCGATTCATTTCAGTGTTAATTCAGTTCAATAACTCTTGATGTTGCAAATTTCATCAATTATGAATCAAATTCATTTTAAATAGTGTGATTTTTTTTTTTTTTTTTCAGCTCAATTTATTTTGATTTTGATTCAGTTCAATTCAGTAACTGTTGATTTTGGAAATGTTATCAATTATGAATCAATTTCACTATTTCCATTTATTCAGCTCGATTCCGTCATTGTTGAATCCGTTCAGTTCAATAACTGTTGATGTTGGAAATTTCATCAATTATGAATCAAATTCTATTTCAATAGTGTCATTTATTCAGCCTGATTCGGTTTAATATTGATTCAGTTCAGTTCAATAACTGTTGATGTTGCAAATTTCATCAACTATACGACTCAAATTCAGTTTCAGTAGTGTCATTTAGATCAATTCAGTTTAATGTTGATTCAGTTCAGTTCAATAACTTTATGCTGCAAATTTCATCAATTATGAATCAAATTCAATTTAAGCTGTAAAGCAGCTCTAAAAAGACAAAATTGTCTTTATTCAGCTTAATTCATATTCAGTGTTGTTTCAATTCAGTTCAACACTGCTGATGTTGCAAATTTCATTGACTATGAATCAAATTCATTTTAAATAGTGTCATTTATTCAGCTCAATTCTGTTCAATGTTGATTCAGTTCAGTTCAATAACTGTTGATGTTGGAAATTTCATCAATTATGAATCAAATTCAATTTAAATAGTGACATTTTTTTCCAGCTCGATTCATTTCAGTTTCAATTCAATTCAGTTCAATAAATGTTGATTTTGGAAATTTCATCAATTATGAATCAATTTAACTAGTGTCATTTATTCAGCTCAATTCTGTTCAATGTTGATTCAATTCAGTTTAATAAATGTTGATTTTGGAAATTTCATCAATTATGAATCAATTTCAATTTATATAGTGTAATTTATTCAGCTCAATTCGGTTCAATGTTGATTCAATTCAGTTCAATAAATGTTGATGTTGGAAATTTCATCAATTATGAATCAAATTCAATTTAAATGGTGTCATTATTTTCCAGCTCGATTCATTTCAGTTTCAATTCAGTTCAGTTCAATAACTGTTGATTTTGGAAAATTCATCAATTATGAATCAATTTAACTAGTGTCATTTATTCAGCTCAATTCTGTTCAATGTTGATTCAATTCAGTTCAGTAAATGCTGATTTTGGAAATTATCAATTATGAATCAATTTCAATGTATATAGTGTCGTTTATTCAGCTTGATTCAGTTCAGCAGCATCAGTTCATTGTAAAGTAAACTCTTTTGGAGACCTGCTCGGTTTGTGATGTTGTTGTTGTTGTTGTTGTTGTGTGTTTGCAGTCGCAGTCGTGGCGGCCGGAGCAGTCGGTCCTGCAGGCGCTGGAGAGTCTCACAGATGCGCAGGTGAAGCTCTCGCTGCGGTCGCACACTTCCTCTTCTACCAGCACACACTCATTCACAAGAACTCACACAATGACTATTCTAATGAGTTCGCATTTCCCACCAGCAGCTGAATATAACTAGTGAAATACGCCCACGCTTGTATACAAATACACTCATGCTCATTGAGAACAAGCGGTAAACTGCAGGATGGATTCTCAACGGGCTGCTGCTCTTCATGAATGTCGTTCTGTGTTTTGCTGTATTTGCATGTATGCAAATCTCACAGCTGGTCGCGCGTGTTTCACAGAACTCCAATATGAGATTGTCTTCATAACATTTTATGTTTAACAGATCATTAACATTTGAAAGTTTTTAAGAATCTTCCGTGTAGCAGATGCATCTGTGAAACCACATGTGCGTATATGTGTATATAAGTGTGTGTGTGTGTGTGTGTGTGTGCGTGCTCCGCCCCATCAGTGGGTCTGTGCGTCATTTTGGCTATGCAGAGCTGTTTGATGTCAGTTCAGCCTCTCTCTCTCTCTCTGTGTGTGTGTGTGTGTGTGTGTGTGTGTGTGTGTGTGTGTGTGTGTGCTTTTGTTTATATTACATTGTGGGGACCAAATGTCCCCATGATGTAATATAAACCTGAGTTCACCTACATCGTGGGGACCAGCCAGCGGTCCCCACAATGTAAATGGGTTTATAAATCATATAGAATGAGTTTTTGTGAAAAAGTAAAAGTTTGCACAGTTTCCTGTGAGGGTTAGGTTTAGGGGTAGGGGCAGGGTAGGGGGATAGAATGTACAGTTTGTTCAGTGTAAAATGCATTGAAGTCTATGGAAAGTCCCCACAATTCTGTGTGTGTGTGTGGTTAGACTTGGAGAGAAACACTCAAGTATGATAAATGATTTCCTAGAACAGACTCATGTTGAACTCTTATTATAACCTCTCTCTGCCGTCTGTGTCACTATTTACCTCTATCAGGAACATGCAGGAACACTTTACTTCAAGCCTTTAAACATAATGCATTATAAAAGTATTTTTAATGCATTAATTATGCCTTGTGATGCGCCTTATATTGGTCTAATGAATAACTGTAAGCACAGTTATAAAACTTCTCTATTAATTCTTACACCTTTAGAAAGTATAATGCATTAAAACACACTACAAACAACCAAATTCAGATCTAACAAGGATTCTGCAAATATTATAATGCATTTTACAGTTATTTATGAAATGATATAGTGCATTATAATAAAGTATATAATTTATTATACATAAAGGCTTTAAGTAAAATGTTGCCATGATTTTCTTCCTCAGTATTTTTGCACAAATATCTAAACATTCTTAAATCAAGATACATTTACTGGAAGACATTAAGTTATTTCTCTTCTTGATTTAAGAATGTTTAGATATTTGTGCTGGAAAACAAGACAGAAATACTGAGGAAGAACATTGTTTTTTGCAGTGTGTGTGTGACGCAAGCGTGCATGTGTGCGTCTGTGCAGTAGATGCAGTGTTGTGAGCGAGTGCCGTTATCTGCTGTAAGATGTGGTTGTTGAAGCTGTAGGTATTTTTAACCTGGAAATCCTCCTGTGAAGCGAGTTAGAACAGCCCTCGACTGAACCTACGACAGCTTCTGTTGTCTACATACTGTTTTGTTGTGTGTGTGAGTGTGTGTGTGTGTGTGTGTGTGTGTGTGTGTGTGTGTGTGTAGGTGGTGCTTTGGGAAGTTTATTTTTGTCAGACGTGACGCAGGTTTGAGAGTGTTGACTCTCTCTCTCTCGCTCTCTGATATTTTCTGAATGAAGCAGGTCTAGTAAAATGAGTGCATGATTAAAGGGGATCTATAACGCCCCTTTCACAAGATGTAATATCAGTCTCTGGTGTCTCCAGAATGTGTCTGTGAAGTTTCAGCTCAAAATCCCCCACAGATCATTTATTATAGCTTGTCAAATTTGCCTCTATTTGGGCGTGAGCAAAAACACACCATTTTTGTGTGTGTCCCTTTAAATGCAAATGAGCTGCTGCTCCCGCCCCCTTTCCAGAAGAGGGCGGAGCTTTAACAGCTCAACAACAACAAAGCTGGAGAATCTCACGCAGCCAAAATGAGGAAAGTGTTCAGCCTTACATTGTTCAAACCGGAGTCGACACTGATGGAGAGACTCGGGAAGAAGTTACAACTTTTAGACGTTTCTGAATGGTTAGTGGATAAATTGATGTAGTTGCTGTGGAGTTGATTCAACTCATCCACTAGCATGTGCCGTCATGTTCATCTTTTGTGTTAAATTGAGCCTCGTTTGTGAAGCAGTCCGGCGTAAAATTACGGCATTTACAAAAACAACTCTTCCTCTTCTCTAAAGCAGCCCAACATGGCCCCGCCCCCTTTGTTGTGTGTTCTCGGGGGCGGGGTTTATGCAAATTGTATGGTTTGTGATGTCACAAAGGCGATTAAAAGGCGATTTCTGTAAAAGAAAATATCTCCTTTGCATTGAACGTTGAGTGTCGTAACTTTGCAGATGTTGTTTATGATCAAACAGCAACATTACACACTAACTAAAGTTAAAACAGTCAAATCATAATCAGCCGCCTCTTTACAAAAAGATCAAATATTTGCCAATGGGGTCAGAAAAATAAAATTTGTTTTCCCTTTCTGACTCCATTGGCAGAACAAGTCTTAATATCTTCAGTCATTTCTCTTCTCCAGTAAATGTATCTTGATTTAAGAATGTTTAGATATTTGTGCTGGAAAACGAGACAGAAACACTGAGGAAGAGCATCATTTTTTGCAGTGTAGTTCTGCGTCTCTGCAGGTCTGTTTATCACTCATTGTTATTTCTCTCTCCTGCATCGTCTTGCTCTCGTCTTCCTGTCAGGGGAATCTCTGGCCTTTCCATTCAGCATCATTGGAAATCATTTGCTCTTAATAGCGTAGTGCAGTGAGGAGCGGATCAATAGAGCTGCAGGCGCGTCTTCCTAATGCGAGCCATTCACTTCAGACAGATCGCAGAACAACAGAAGATGCTCAACCCTTCCATTGATCTCTGAAGCTCGATGTTAATTAACCTCAGATGCCAGTATGTGCAGCTATCAGTACAGATAAAGAATATGTTTACTGACAGTCCCAACCGTGTGATTTAAGGGTTTTTTCATTGTTTCGGGAATAAACCAGAGGCCGTCTGAATTTTTAAATACTATTTTTAAACCCATTTTGCTTCCATAATGTATTTCCAGTTCAATCAGGATGTTCTGATACGGTAAGGGGCGGGACATTTCCCAAAGAACACGCTCCAGCCGACCAATCAGAGCACATTGTGCTTTTCAGAAGGAGAGACCGGAACTAAACAGAGCGTTACTGACAGACTGGGAAGAGAGGAGCTGCAACAATGGAGAATATGAGGAGAATAATCAACCTGAAAACATAACAGGTCCTATTTAAGAGTGTATGGCAGGTGCTTGAAAAATAAAGGGAGATTTAATCTGCATAATAAGAGCAGGAAGAAGCAGTGTAAATATTTAAAAACATGATTTCTGTTGACTTTAATGGGTGTCATGTGAGTGTGAGTGTCTGTCTGCTGTCGAGAGATGGAGATGTGTTTTAAACACGCTGAAGCCGTTTTGCATGATCGTGATTGTGATCGTGATCTCTCCAGCCTCTCATTTGCCGCCTGTCTTTGTGATTGAAGTGGTCAGTGACTCAGTGTCGTGACTCGCTCGTTCCCGAGAGACGCTGCTGATGATCGTGAGCGATTCATTCATTCACATCACATACACTCACACTACAGGAATTCTGTGTTTCACAGCCTCACACTGTCTTGTTTTCCAGCACAAATATCTAAACACGTTTACTGGAGAAGCAAAATGACTGAAGATATTAAAGGATTAGTTCAGAATTCAAATTTCCTGATCATTTACTCTCCTCCATGTCATCCAAGATGTTCATGTCTTTCTTTCTTCAGTGGAAAAGAAATTTAAGGAAAACATTCCAGGATTTTTCTCCATATAGTGGACTTCACTGGGGTTCAACGGGTTGAAGGTCCAAATGTCAGTTTCAGTGCAGCTTCAAATGATCCCAGACGAGGAATAAGAGTCTTATCTAGAGAAACCATCTGCCATTTTATAAAAAAAAATAAAAATTATATACGTTTTAACCACAAATGCTCGTCACTGCTCTGTGATGCTCCACGCATGACGTAATCATGTTGGAAAGGTCACGCGTGATGTAGGCGGAAGTACAGCGGTAGGGCGCAAAACCTTTGCTTTGTAGACTCTAGATCGGTACTTCTGCCTACGTCACGCGTGATCTTTCCAACATGATTACGTCATGTGTGGCACATCACAGAGCAGTGACGAGCATTTGTGGTTAAAACGTATATAATTTTTATTTTTTTTTATAAAATGTCCGATGGTTTCTCTAGATAAGACTCTTATTCCTCGTCTGGGATCATTTGAAGCTGCACTGAAACTGACATTTGGACCTTCAACCCGTTGAACCCCAGTGAAGTCCACTATATGGAGAAAAATCCTGGAATGTTTTCCTTAAATTTCATTTCGACTGAAGAAAGAAACGCATGAACATCTTGGATGACATGGAGGAGAGTAAATTATCAGGAATATAATATAATCACAATAGGTGCTCTTTAAATGAAATCAGAACTAATCTGCAGTGATCTCGAGTATTTTCTGAGAAGAAAGTTTTGTCGTTTGCTCTTTCTCGGTCTGACTGGGACACAAACACACTCGAGCCTCCAGCGCTGCTTCATGTCTCTCTGCCATTTGACTCGTTTTCCCCCTCGTGCAGGAGTTCCTGTGAGTCAGGAGTGTGTTTTGAGTTCGTCTCCGCCTCTCTGCGCTCGTATCGCACTCCCATCTGCATACCAGCCGGTCTGGTGTTATGTAAACCGCTTTAAACCAGTGTCGTATTGCCACACTCGGAGCTTCTTGTAATAGAGAGCTGCTTGGGTGTTTCCTCCTAACTCACTGATTTCCAAACGTCCTGCAGTGCGCAGTCATTGTGTAAATCTGTGAATGTCCGGATTAATGTCACAAAACGCCTTTAGCAGCACTTCTTACGTCAAGTGGTGATAGTCAAGCTAAAAAAATATGGGCTGTTTCTTTTTAAAAGATAAAAGATGGTCATTTTACTGCTCTAACTATGCATTATTATATTGCATTGGTAACACTTTACAGTATTTGTTAACATTTCTCAATGCAGTTTGACTTATTTCTTCCTCAGTATTTTTGTACAAATATCTAAAAAAAGATACACTGACTGAAGATATGAAGTCAAAATATTGTTTATTTGTGTGTAAGTTTATTCCATTGGCAGATATTTGTTCTTGCTTTAATCAAACTCATTTTGACGCATTGTTCATTAAACAAGTCTTAATATCTTCAGTCATTTTGCTTCTTCAGTAAATGTATCTTTATTTAAGAATATTTAGATTTTTGTCGTGATGCATCAGACTGCGTTACAATGTACCAACCCACAATTTCTGAGAATTGCGAGCGCACTGGAGGCACCCAACAAAAAGTTGTGAGTTTCCAAGTCTGCTCTGCTGCTTGCTTCACCCACACCAGTGACTGATATCTGAGACTGAAGCCGTCACGCCAAAGGAAGGTCACATGCCCACTCCAGTTGCTGAGCCCAACACACCAACACGCAACCTTTAAAGGGGACCTGTTATGTTTTCAGGTTGATTATTCTCCTCATATTCTCCATTGTTGCAGCTCCTCTCTTCCCAGTCTGTCAGTAACGCTCTGTTAGTTCCTGTCTCTATGAAGCCCCTCCTTCTGAAAAGCACAATGTGCTCTGATTGGTCGCTGGAGCGGTGTGTTGTGATTGGTGTTTGGGAAATGTCCCGCCCCTTACCATAACCGCCAGTTTCAACACACTACTAACTAACTCAACCAGGCCCCGCCCCTTTATTCCGTGCATTAATTATTTAAATGAGGAGTAGTTGAAGGGCAGTGAGATGAGTGACATTAGTGGAGGAGATTGTTACTCATTCAGGCTTCCCTCGCCTGTACCGTCATCTCATCTGAAGGCGAGTGAATTCTTCACGGGTCTCTGAAACTACAGGAGACGCTCCACAGGAGACGCTCACCGTTCTGGGTTTGTGGTTTGGGCGACGCATGTGAAACCTCAGCGCTGTAGATATCTGAATGAAGCTCAGACTGCTGGTGGTTTATCTAGTTTTAGTAGTACTGTACTGATACTGTCACACACTGAGATATTTATTTATTTATTTAGTCATTCATCATTTATTCATTTATTCATTTTTTATGTATTTATTTTTTTCCAGTTATTATTTATTCATTCAGTTATTTACTTACTTATTTATTTATTAATTCATTTTTATTTATTTTTCCATTTTTTTTTATTCGTTTTTTAAAATTTATTCATTCAGTTATTTATTTATTTAGTCTTTTTTTTATTCATTCATTTTATCAATTATTTCTTTATTTATTAATTATTTTTCCATTATTTTTTTATTAATTTATTTGTTCATTCAGTTATTTATTTATTCATTTATATATTCAGTCATTCATTTTTTTATTTATTCATTCATTCATTTTATTTATTTATTTATTTATTTATTTATTTATTTATTATTATTTTCATTTATTTTATTTATTTTATTTTTATTCATTTATTTATTCAATCAATTGTTTATTTATTTATTCATGTATTTTATTTATTTACTAAGTCATTCATTTTTTTATTCAATTTTTTCATGTTTGTTTTTTTAATAATAATTCATTTATTCATTTTTTATTATTTACTTTTATTTTTCCATTATTTTTATTCATTTATTTATTCATTGTTATTTAATTATTGTTTATTATTATTTATACAATCAGTGTTTATTTATTTAATTATTAAGTTATTCATTTATTCATCATTTATTTATTTAATTCATTTGTTCATTTATTTTTATTTATTTATTTATTTATTATTTTTCCGTTATTTTTATTTATTTATTCACTTTATTATTCATTTATTTATTCATATATTCATTCTTTCATTCACACAATATATATATTATATATATATATATATTATATATATATATATATGCATTTGCAGTTTCACAAAGGTGAAGCAAACCATTAGTATAATATTGAATACAAAATTTTTGGAATATGGAAACAGTTCTCTTTCTCACTCAGTTTCAGTTGTGATCTCATTATTGTCTGGTTTATGGTATAATTAATATCAGAATGTCGTTCTTCTAAAGTTTTGCAGTGATGGTGTCAGTCAGTGCTGGTCACTGTATGGTTGTGATTGGAGTCAGAAGATGACACGTTCAATAAATGAGCTGTTAATGTTTTAACTAACTAAACATACAAGTCTCATTAACGTCTTTATCATCTCATTTTGTGTCCAGGTCAGTGACTTCCTGTCAGGGCGGTCCCCACTGACCCTTGCCCTGCGTGTGGGCGATCACATGATGTTTGTGCAGCTCCAGCTGGCGGCTCAGCAGTCTGTAGGGCAGCCGTCCGTCTCCAGGGGTCCTGCGGGCACCAACCACATCCACCAACCAGACACACAACACTCCACAGGCCCCGCCCCTCCCTCACCACCTGTTAGTCACGCCCACTGTGGTCAAATTCCCGGCCCGGCCCCGCTCCGATTTCAGGTAGAGCTGCTTCAGTCTTTCATCTTAAAGGGTTAGTTCACCCAAAAAGACATTGTTAAAACAGTCATGTGACTGCAGTGGTTCAACCTTAATGATATGAAGCGACGAGAATACTTTTTGTGCGCAAAAACAAAACAAAAATAACGACTTTATTCAACAATCTCTTCTCTTCCATGTCATTCTGCTACAGTTGACGTTGTAAACACAGTGAAGGCTTCGGTGTTCTACGTCAGAACAGCGGCTCAGTATTGGCTGGTGCTGATCATGTGATCAGCACGACGCATGTGTGTGATGCTGATGCTGGAGCCGGCCAATAATGAGTCGCCGTTCTGATGTAGAACACAGAAGCCTTCACTGTGTTTACAACGTCAACTGTGTAGGAGACTGACACAGTTATTATACAGTAATAACAGTGTAAATGTTGCAAAATTAATAAAATATGAAACAACAATCCAGACCAGATCCTGTATGTTCACTGTAGGCAGCTCAGCTGTATTCACAGTTTTCTGATGTGTGTGTGTGTGTTAGGCTGAAGGCAGCAGTCAGAGCCCCAGACAGCGATGCAAACCAGGCGCTGTCATCGAGAGCCTCGTCAACCATGCGCCTGGAGTTTTCTCAGGGACCTTCTCAGGTAATGCATCACTTCATTATGTGTGTGTGTGTGTGTGTGTATGTGAGGGTGTGAGTATGAGTATGTGAGTATGAGAGTGTGAGTGTGAATATGAGAGTGTGAATATGAGAGTGTGAGTATGCGAGTGTGAGTATGCGAGTGTGAGTATGCGAGTGAGTATGCGAGTGAGTATGCGAGTGAGTATGCGAGTGAGTATGCGAGTGAGTATGCGAGTGAGTATGCGAGTGAGTATGCGAGTGAGTATGCGAGTGAGTACGCGAGTGAGTACGCGAGTGAGTACGCGAGTGAGTACGCGAGTGAGTACGCGAGTGAGTACGCGAGTGAGAGTACGCGAGTGAGTACGCGAGTGAGAGTACGCGAGTGAGTACGCGAGTGAGAGTACGCGAGTGAGAGTACGCGAGTGAGAGTACGCGAGTGAGAGTACGCGAGTGAGAGTACGCGAGTGAGTACGCGAGTGAGTACGCGAGTACGTGAGGGCGAGTACGCGAGTACGTGAGGGCGAGTACGCGAGTACGTGAGGGCGAGTATGCGAGTACGTGAGGGCGAGTGTGAGTACGTGAGGGCGAGAGTGAGTACGTGAGTGCGAGTGTGAGTACGTGAGTGCGAGTATGAGAGTATGTGAGTGCGAGTGTGAGTATGTGAGGGTGAGAGTGAGTATGTGAGGGTGAGAGTAAGTACGTGATTGCGAGTATGAGTACGTGAGTGCGAGTATGAGAGTATGTGAGTGCGAGTATGAGAGTATGTGAGTGCGAGTATGCGAGTACGTGAGGGTGAGTATGCGAGTACGTGAGGGCGAGTATGTGAGTATGAGAGTGTGAGTATGTGAGTATGAGAGGGCAACTGTGAGTATGTGAATGAGTATGTGAGTGCGAGTATGTGAGTGTGAGTATGTGAGTGCGAGTATGTGAGTGTGCGAGTATGAGAGTATGTGAGTGTGCGAGTATGAGAGTATGTGAGTGCGAGTATGTGAGTGTGCGAGTATGAGAGTATGTGAGTGCGAGTATGTGAGTGTGCGAGTATGAGAGTATGTGAGTGCGAGTGTGAGTATGTGAGGGTGAGAGTGAGTACGTGAGTGCGAGTATGAGTACGTGAGTGCGAGTATGAGTACGTGAGTGCGAGTATGAGAGTATGTGAGTATGTGAGTGCGAGTATGCGAGTACGTGAGGGCGAGTGTGAGTACGTGAGGGCGAGTATGAGAGTATGTGAGTATGAGAGTGTGAGTATGTGAGTATGAGAGGGCAACTGTGAGTATGTGAATGAGTATGTGAGTGCGAGTATGTGAGTGTGAGTATGTGAGTGTGAGTATGTGAGTGTGAGTATGTGAGTGTGAGTATGTGAGTGTGAGTATGTGAGTGTGAGTATGTGAGTGTGAGTATGTGAGTGTGAGTATGTGAGTGCGAGTATGTGAGTGTGCGAGTATGAGAGTATGTGAGTGCGAGTGTGAGTATGTGAGGGTGAGAGTGAGTACGTGAGTGCGAGTATGAGTACGTGAGTGCGAGTATGAGAGTATGTGAGTATGTGAGTGCGAGTATGCGAGTACGTGAGGGCGAGTGTGAGTACGTGAGGGCGAGTATGAGAGTATGTGAGTAAGAGTGTGAGTATGTGAGTATGAGAGGGCAACTGTGAGTATGTGAATGAGTATGTGAATGAGTATGCGAGTGTGAGTATGCGAGTGAGTATGCGAGTGAGTATGCGAGTGTGAGTATGCGAGTGTGAGTATGCGAGTGCGAGTGTGCGAGCGCGAGTGTGCGAGTGCGAGTGTGCGAGTGCGAGTGCGAGTATGCGAGTGCGAGTATGTGAGTGTGCGAGTATGTGAGAATGTGAGGGCAAGTGTGAGTATGTGAATGAGTATGTGAATGAGTATGTGAGGGCGAGTATGTGAGGGCGAGTATGTGAGGGCGAGTATGTGAGGGCGAGTATGTGATGGCGAGTATGAGTGTGTGTGAGTGCATGAGTGTGAGTATGTGAATATGTGAGTGTGAGTATGTGAGTATGTGAATATGTGAATGAGTATGTGAATGAGTATGTGAATGAGTATGTGAGGGCGAGTATGTGAGTGTGTGAGTGTGAGTATGTGAGTGTGAGTATGTGAGTGTGAGTATGTGAGTGAGTATGTGAATATGAGAGTGTGAGTATGTGAGTATGAGAGGGCAAGTGTGAGTATGTGAATGAGTATGTGAGTGCGAGTATGTGAGTATGTGAATGAGTATGTGAGGGCGAGTATGTGAGTGTGAGTATGTGAGTGTAAGAGTGTGAGTATGTGAGTGTGAGTATGTGAGTGTGAGTATGTGAGTGTGAGTATGTGAGTGTGAGTATGTGAGTGTGAGTATGTGAATGTGTGAGTATGTGAATGTGTGAGTATGTGAGTGTGAGTATGTGAATGTGTGAGTATGTGAATGTGTGAGTATGTGAATGTGTGAGTATGTGAGTGTGAGTATGTGAGTGTGAGTATGTGAGTGTGAGTATGTGAGTGTGAGTATGTGAGTATGTGAATATGTGAGTGTGAGTATGTGAGTGTGAGTATGTGAGTGTGAGAGTGTGAGTGCGAGTATGAGAGTGCGAGTATGAGAGTCCGAGTATGAGAGTGCGAGTATGCGAGTGTGAGTATGTATGAGTGTGAGAATATTTTTTATGGTTAGTTTTAATTACTGATAATCACCTTATCTTGACCTCTCGCTCCACAGGTACTTTACACCCAAACTGTCAGGACGGCAGCGGGCGTCCTCGCCGTGACATCACCACCATCCTCCAGATCCTCAACGACCTCTTGAGCGCCACGCGACATTACCAGGGATCCCCTCCGACCCTGGCGCACCTGCGCTGCCAGACGCCCTGCCCTCCGGCCGCGCCCTGTTCACCTCCACCCTCACCTACCTCAGACGGGCAGCAGCACAGACACCTGCGCAGGCCCTCCGGTGAGTCTTCAGAATCCAGACATGGTGTGTGAGTGTGCGTGCATGAAAGAGGAAGTCATGTTTTCTGACTCTGAGTCTTCACACACTTCTCATTTTCTCCTCTGATTCATTCAGCAGTGTGCGTTTGGTCATTTGCGTCTCATTCTGCGAAATTCAGCACATCAGATCAAACTGACTCTAAACACACAAGCTGCTTCACGAAACCCGAAACCACACCTCTAATACTGAAGACTGATGTCTTATCTTAGAACAACCTCTTAAAATATAATTCTCTGACTAAAATGGCATTTTGCCGCGGTTACGGCCCGTCATGTGCTCATCAACGCGGCTTTGCTGCTTTCAGATGCTGCTCTGTTCTGTTTCTCGTGTCTCTGTTCTCTGAGACGTGGGGTCACGCCGAGCTTTCAGAGGGTCACGACCCCGTTAGTGAACATTAACCAGCAACCACTGGTCTTACACACACACACACACACACACACACACACTCTTGGCGGCCCCTAAAGGCCCGAGTGTGCCTGAGCAAAGCTGAATAATTCATGCAGTCTGTATGTTGGAAAGACATGTGAAGAGATAACAGTGTGTGTGTGTGTGTGTGTGTGTGTGTGTGCGCGCAGTGGAAACATGCTGATGAAGCATCAATGATTCATGTGCAGCTCAGGGTCAGCAGATCTGGAAAGATCAGACCTCAAGAAACCGCAGGTTATTCACAGGATCAGGGCCGGATTTATCCGAAGGCATTCTAGGCACATCCAGAGTGGCCCAATTACAATGAGGAGAAATAATAAAAATATATTTTGCCTGCGTCACAAGAAGAGTTAAATCCGGCCCTGACGGGAACAGAAAACAGATGATCTCTGCAGAAAGTAAACAAAGCCTGTTTTCTTCACTGTAACGTGTCCGGATGTTCGGATCCACAGTTATTAGTGTTAACTAAAACTTCTTTTGCCTCACATAAAATAAGATACTACTTAATCATGAATAACAGCTTATTTTATATGTAAATAACTGTATTTGACTAACAAAGTCACATAATATTAACATCTGTCTGAAGGATTGAAGTCTGTCGGGAGCATTACTTTAGTGTCATTGTCTCAAAATGAAGTGAGTTTGTGTTTAAAACAAGAACAAATATCTGCCAGTGGAGTCAGAAAATAAACTTGATTCAAAGAGAAAACAACATTGTTGTTCTGACTCCATTGACAGATATTTGTTCTTTTTTTAAGCACAAACTCACTTCATTTTGATGCACTTTTTACTTAATATCTTCAGTCATTGTGCTTCTCCAGTAAATGTATGTTGAAACACAGAGGAAGAAGCTCTTGTCTTCAGTTCATGGCAGTGATGTTGTGTCTCTGTGTGTTTCAGGCGAGCGTCTGCGGCAGACGGAGAACAAGGCCACGCGCTGTAAAGTGGAGCAGCTGCGGCTCTTACTGCGGCAGCGGCGGCTCCGACGGAAGGCCAGGAGGGACACGCGCGGCCCGTACCACTGGCTGACCGAACGCAAGGCCGCGCGCAGCCACAGCAACAGCAGCCTGTCCAGCGACGGATCCCTGGACCTGGACTTTGAGGAGCCGGTCTGGAAACCCGACGTGCCGTCGGACATGAACGCAGAGTTTGTTGTGGCTTGAGCCGAACGAAAGGATGAAAATGTGCTGCTTGAACGGCCTCAGGACAACACATGGGCATTAATGTCCGACTGTGAAGCAGAAGCTGTGAAACACTTCAGGAGCCGCTTTTGGGCATTCATGGTCTCGTGGTCACAGGACGTGATGTTCCTCCTGTGTTTCTGTCTGTTTTCAAGCACAAATAAGATATTGGAGAAGTAAAATGATCTTCAATATCCAATATCTTGATTTAAGGATGTTTAGATATTTGTGCTGGAAGATGACACAGAAACACTGAGGAAGAACATCATATTTGCAGCATTTGAAATGATTCTCAGTACGCTTTGTGGATGTTATGAAACGCAGTATGTAGCATTATCACGTCAGGTGTTCAACTCTGCTTAGATGATGTTTTTGCACAGTTCATTTCTCTTGTGAGCATTAAAATATTTTTGATACGTGTTTTAGAGGACAGTCTGACATTCAGTCGAATGTTAGTTTCAGCCTTGAGAGCTGAGATTCGGCTTGAGATTTGGGCAAATCTCATGAAACAAATACAGCTCATATTTCACCCCAAAATCAAAAGAAAATGGATATTATTTTTTGCATAGAAGAGAATAAATTAAGCCTGTTTTAGGACCATTAACAGTGTGAAATTTTGCATAACATTTCAGCATATTTAAACCCTGAGTCCTTATCGCTGTAATGCAAAAAAAAAAAAAATGTGTATATATATATTATATATATAATATATATATATATATATATATATATATATCTATATAATATTAATTTTTTTTTTTTTATAAATTTATATAACTTTATGTAAAAGAAAAATACGGAAGAGGATTAGGGCCAAGCAATAATAAAAAAATAAAACCATCTCAAGATTAAAGTTGTTAAATTTCGAGAAAAAAGTCGAAATAAAATGTTGAGAATAAACTCATTAAATTACGAGAAAACAATCGTTAAATTACGAGAACAAATTCATTAAATTATGAGAAAAATGTCGTTAAATTTCGAGAAAAAAGTTGTTAATTTACGGGAAAAAAGTCGTTAAATTACGAGAACAAATTCGTTAAATTATGAGAAAAATGTCGTTAAATTTCGAGAAAAAAGTTGTTAATTTACGAGAAAAAAGTCGTTAAAATATGAGAACAAAATCGTTAAATTATGAGAAAAATGTCATTAAATTTCGAGAAAAACGTTGAGAAAAAATGTTGAGAATAAACTCATTAAATTATGAGAATAAAGTCATTAATTTACGAGAAACAAGTCGTTAAATTATGAGAACAAATTCGTAATTTAACGAATTTGTTCTCGTAATTTAACGACTTTTTTCTCATAATTTAATGACTTTATTCTCAACATTTTATCTCAACTTTTTTCTCGAAATTTAACAACTTTAATCTCAAGATGGTTTTATTTTTTTATTATTGCTTGGCCCTAATCCTCTTCCGTAGGAAAAATGTATAGATATATTTTTTTCTTTTATATAAATTTTATATATATATATATGGCAAACCAAAAATTAATCAGACATTTTTCATATTTTTTATATACTTTTACTAGTGTGCACAGGACATTATAGTTCATTTATGTAAGTGAGGATAGCAAAATAAAGTAAACTGTGACATATTATACCCAAAAACTCTTCATACAGTGGACTACCAGTAAAACTGATAAAAATTTGGAACCAAAAATGATTCAGACACTTTGACCTGACCATGTTTTGCTTAAGTGTTTTCTGACATAATTAAGATTAAGTTTAGCTCTGAGATCTTGTCATATTTATATTACCATTTTTTTTTAAATATAGTGAATAAACTGAATTAATTGATAAATATTCAGGGTGTCTGAATAGAATTCTCATTATTCTCAGTCGATATTTGTTTAAAAATTGTGCTAAAAATAGTCTTCATTCATTGGGGAAAATACAGTTTGTCAGTGTGAAATATGACCAGTACATGTTTTGTGAGATTCACCCATTAATTTCTATGACACATTAATTTAACGCAGAGTCATAATGCAGCATGTATTTTCATGTTCTTGTAGCCCGGACTCAGTTTCTGTGGTTTCTATGATGAATCTGAGCATTTTAAACAAATAAGACGGACTGTTTCCAGATGCAAACGTATCCGTTTCTCACTTACTGTACTTCTGAAATGAAGAGAAGGAAACATTGCTGTCATTATGAAAGCTAAAACAAACCTCTTACTCATTTCTTTCTTCTGCTGGACACCGGATAAAGGACGGCACACATGAACTCGGTGACTGCGGCCTTATTTTATCTTTAAGGAACAACAAATGCAAATAATCTGGAGCGATGTGGATTCCCCAAAACTCTTCTCTGAATGTCTGTTTCCTGTTACTGCAGACTGTGGAATCTGGAAGGCGTCAGTCAGTTTTTGTGCTGAACTCTGATGAGCGATTGATGTCGCCTGCTTTTCATGCATCACTGATAATGAACTCGTCCTCACGTTTATCTCCTTCTGTCGGGTCTTTGTTGTCCAGTTTATGCATCAGAAGCGCTTCTGTGATGATCATGAAGCGGGACTTGAGCTGGTTGAGCTGGTCAGAAGCCCTGTAGCACATTCATACGACTGTATTAATTTATAAAACCATCTGTTAACTGTGAAACAATGTGGTTTTGTGTTACTTTTCCTTCTTTCTCATGTGTTTTTGTCACATTGTAAACCATCCCAGCTAATGGAACGTTCTCTCAACGTTATGAACACGTTCTTCAGTAACGTACGTTCAAAGCTCTCTGGACTTTAATAATGTTGAGCACAAAAACATTATTTATATTGTTTTTTTGTTTTTTTTTATGAAACATTTTATTTTGATGTTCGTCTAACATTTTTTAAATGTTACTAGTTTCGGAGAACATTCAAAAGTAACGTTCTCATAATGTTTGTGTTTCTTAGAAGATATTTTTGTTAGCTGGGATAGTGTTAAAAATGAAGACGTTTTTTTTTTTCATGAGCAATAAATTTGTGTGGCTTGCAATTTCTTTTTTTAGGTAATAAATTAAGATAAAGAAATGTTTGCCGTTTTCTGTTTTCACTTTAAATATCAGTGTAACTAAAACATGCAACGTTTCATGTTCATTTCCTGATGACTGTGTGTGCATTAAACCGTTTCGTAGTTTCAGTGATGATGCTGGTCTGGTCTAGTCGGCGGTTGAGTCACGTGACATTGCTGATGTGTTACTCAGACACGAACACACACAGGTGTGTCGATCCGTCAGTCACAGGTGTGTTGGTTTGGTCTCGGCGGGTTCTTGCGGCTCGAGTCATACTGTTGTTTGTTGTTGAAGAGGATTTGAAATAGAAACCAATGACATTCTGAGACTCGATGTACAAAAACAAACACGCTAACGATCACAATGCAGAAAACTATGACAAAACATTTAGTGTACATCTTGATTTAAGAATGTTTAGATATTTGAGCTGGAAAACAAGACAGAAACGCTGAGGAAGAGCATCATTTTTTGCAGTGTGAATGTGATTGATAACAAACAGAGACTCGTTTATTCCAGTAATGAAACGTACTGAGCCTTTTTACTAGGGTTTTTGAGCACTAAACCCCAGAGAACAGATCCATACTGACGTCTGACCGGCTGTTTGAGGGTTTGTAATAAAGTGTTGATCTTTAATTGCACCGCTCTCCTCTGACCCTCAAATAACGAGCAGGATTTAGTGTCACACCTGCAGATCAATGTGTGGCTGATATTACGTATCGACCCAGTCTGGAGTCTGTGATTAGGTCTTGATGTTGTTTTTGGGCTCTACTAGAAACTTTGCTGTGTTTCACTTGAAACTGGCTTTGCAAAAAAAGAGGGCGAGGATTGAAAAAGAGCGCCACCATCAAACCAGAGGTGGAAATTAACAGGGGCAAAAATGCTACCATAATTAATAAAAATGCAAGATATAGTGCAAAAAAAGTCTTTTAATATTTATAAGCAATATCACATGAGCACAAGCGCTGTTTTCCCGAATATTAGCACGTTTGCAAATGTAATACTGATTTTATACAACAGTTCAATAAACAATATGTTAATAGGACATTAAGTGACTTAAATTTTAGACACAATATTGTCTGGTTTTCCTCTGTTTTGAAAACAAAAATAGTTCCAAACATTAGAGCCATTTCCCGAGCAACACAGTTTCAGTTTCTTTACTGAATGTGTTTTTGAATGAATCATTCAAATGAATGACTCGACGACTCACTCAGTCACTTCTGCTTTGTCCCTGAATGAATCAGCCGTTTTGAACAAATTGGTTGAGTGAATAATTCAATGACTCACTTGTTAAGACTACTAGAACAGGTTTTCCTGCTTGAATGTTGATTATTCTCCTCATATTCTCCATTGTTGCAGCTCCTCTCTTCCCAGTCTGTCAGTAACGCTCTGTTTAGTTCCTGTCTCTCCTTCTGAAAAGCACAATGTGCTCTGATTGGTCGGCTGGAGCGGTGTGTTGTGATTGGTGTTTGGGAAATGTCTCGCCCCTTACCATAACCGCCAGTTTCAACACACTACTAACTAACTCAACCAGGCCCCGCCCCTTTATTCTGCGCATAAATTATTTAAATGAGGAATATTGTGAAGACTACAATGATGGCGAGTGGTACGAACACTGTTGTGTGTCTCTAATCAGGCTGTTGTCAAGTTGATTTGTGGTGTTAATGTACTGGAAAACAGTTGATTAATAGCAGCTTGAATCAGAAGCGTTCCTGAGCTCGGAGGAAGTGAACACCGTGCAGGAAATGACACGAGGAGTTTCCTGTGTCCGTGTGTCTCTGTAATCTCAGACAGGAAGCAGCGCAGGCCTCGCTCTTACCCAACGTCCTGTGCTGCTGATGGAGAAGAGGAAGTGGGGAGGAAAGAGGAAGCAGCGTCCACTGTGACGCATCACATCCTGTCTATCTGGCTGCCTGTCGGCGTCGACACGTGAGGGATTTTCTCATGGCGAGTGACAGAAACGCACATGCACACAAATACTGCAAAAAACTCTGTTCTTCCTCAGTGTTTCTGTCTTGTTTTCCAGCACAAATATCTAAACATTCTTAAATCAAGATACATTTACTGGAGAAGAGAAATGACTGAAGATATTAAGACTGGAAAAAGAAGTGAGTTTGTGCTTAAAACAAGAACAAATATCTGCCAATGGAGTCAGAAAAATAATGAAGTTTGAATGAAGATCAGATATTTGTTCTTGTTTTAAGCACAAACTCACTTTATATTTAACCATTTTTCAGTAAACAAATCAAAAATAGTCATTTTTTAAAAAACATCTTCATTTTGTTGTTGTTTGTTTGTTTCAGAGCATACGCTCCTCTTGAAGTTGAACATGACAGGGTTTTTTTTGCTTGAAGTGAATTGATCTTGTTTTAATGACGTTTCATTATTTTTGCAGTAAATGAAATAGAGATTCTCATGTGTGTCTTTGTGTGTGTTTTGGACATAAAAGTCTCGACCCCCGTCCAGCAGCTCCTGGTTATTCATCACTTTTGAAAGGGCCAGAGCCTGAGCTGAGCTCAGAGACGCGACCCTTGGCCCTTGACCTTTGACCTCAGACACAATATCCAGGCAGTGCTGGTGATGAAAGAAGTCTAGTGGAGGAGGAGTAATAAGGAGAAAAGACCACATTTACACAGGTGTGTGTGTGTGTGTGTGTGTGTGTGTGTGAGAGATGTGGAGTAATAATCACACACACACACACTCATCTGACCTACATAAGGACGAGATACACAAACCGTCACAGGAAGGAGCTGCAGGTGTTTGAAGAGCAGCTGCTGATCTAATCCAGAACACACTGACTGATCAGAGATCAGTTTGCACTGGTTAGTCCAATATTAGTTTATTAATGCTATTATTGTCAAGTCAGCTTTATTTCTATAGTGCTTTATTCAATTCAGATTGTTTCTATTTTAATTTTACATTTGAATTCAGTTTATTTTAATCAACAATTCTGAATACTTTTAGTTTTAGTTAACGATAACAAAACTGGGTTAGACTTTAGTATGCAGGATTGGCTTCATGATCGACTCGTGCCAGAAAAAATGGTTCAGTGGGTTTCTGTATAGACCTCTAGGGTTCTTGACTCAATTTTAAAGAACCCTTTATTCCAAAAAGGAGATGTAATATAAGTCTCTGGTGTCTCCAAAATGTGTGTGTGAAGTTTCAGCTCAAAGATCATTTATTATAGCTTGTCAAAGTTGTCTCTATTTGGGTGTGAGCAAAAACACGCCGTTTTTGTGTGTGTCCCTTTAAATGCAAATGAGCTGCTGCTCCCCGCCCCCTTTCCAAAAGAGGGCGGAGCTTTAACAGCTCAACAACAAAGCTGGAGAATCTCACGCAGCCAAAATGAGGATTGTCAGTAACGGTGTTCAGCCTTACATTGTTCAAACCGGAGTCGACACTGATGGAGAGACTCAGGAAGAAGACAAAATGTGGGTGGAAACGAGCAGATTAAGGGGTGGTAATATTCTAATAAGATCTACTAGTGGAGCGAAAGTTACTAGTGGAGCGAAATCTGAGCGGCTCATTTTTTCACATGCTTACAGAGAAAGGCTTGCCAAAACAAAGTTACTGGATTGTCCTTTTTCACGTTTTCTGTGTTGGTAGATGCACATTAATATGTACGCCCCCAATATTTGCATATGCCAGCTCATGTTCAAGGCATTACACAAGGGCAGCCAGCATTAACGTCTGGATCTGTGCACAGCTGAATCATCAGACTAGGTAAGCAAACAAGAACAATAGCGAAAAATGGCAGATGGAGCGATAATAACTGACATGATCCATGATTACATGATATTTTTAGTGATATTTGTAAATTGCCTTTATAAATGTTTCGTTAGCATGTTGCTAATGTACTGTTAAATGTAGTTAAAGTTACCATCGTTTCTTACTGTATTCACGGAGACAAGAGCCGTCGCTATTTTCATTTTTAAACACTTGCAGTCTGTATAATTCATAAACACAACTTCATTCTTTATAAATCTCTCCAACAGTGTGTAATGTTAGCTTTAGCCACGCAGCACTATCAAACTCATTCAGAATCAAATGTAAACATCCAAATAAATACTATACTCACATGATCTGAAGCATGCATGATGAACATCTTGTAAAGATCCATTTGAGGGTTATATTAGCTGTGTGAACTTTGTAAATGCACTGTATTATAGTCGAGAGCTCGGGGGGCAGGGAGCGTGAGATTTAAAGGGGCCGCAGCCTTAATCGGTGCATAGTTAATGATGCCCTAAAATAGGCAGTTAAAAAAATGAATTAAAAAAAATCTATGGTGTATTTTGAGCTGAAACTTCACAGACACATTCAGGAGACACCTCAGACTTATATCACATCTTGTGAAATAACGTTCTAGGGCACCTTTAACTAACATAGAGCAATACATTTGATACAGTATAAAGTTATAAAGTATATTTGAGACTCTAGACTATATAGATCTAGATATGTGAGAGTATAGTTTGAATTAATCCCTTTTCTTTGCATGACACATCGACGCTACAGTACAGAATGACTCTTCAGGCATTATTAATCATTGGTTTCATGCGTCATTGAACGGAAGAGGCTCTCGAGAACGTAAACGTCCCATGCTTTCATTTTCCCGGCAAAAACAACCCGATTTCTTCGCATTTAAAATCAGTCTACAGGCTTTCATAAACAACCTAGGAAGTCAGGAAAGGTCTCGTTTTTTAAGTTTCATTAAGCTGTTCACACCCTGGCAATAAAAAAAGCGATTAATACTTGAGAATTCTTACATATCTTTCAATTTTTTAATTGGTTACTTGTGTAAACCTGCTGGTAAACACACTGCAGCTCATTCTGAACTGTGTTTCTGATGGACAGTGATTTGAATGACATCATCTTCTGCTCCTTGAATGTTCCCGTAGTCTGTATTTTATCTAATTTCATGATTCTCTCAGCTTCAGGACCCTTATTAGCTCATTTGACCTTGTTTAAATCCATCCAGCAGAATCACACAAATGATTCCTCACAATCAGAGCAGACGGAGAGACACTTAGAGAGTTTCAAAAGGTTTGATGAACAGAGAGAGAGAGAGAGAGAGAGCGAGTTTCTGCCCACTCAATAATTCTCTATTAGGTAGATTCATAAAGACTCATTGAGATCACAGCATGAAGACGAGCTGTTCCAGGAATAACACTGCCCACACACACACATGTATATATGTATATATATATATATATATATATATATATATATATAAGCTAATTAATTTAAACCCTAAAACATGATGGACACAGTTTTGCTGTGTAATTTTGCTTCTCCAGTAAATATATCTTGATTCAAGAATGTTAAGATATAAATAATATAATATAATATAATCATAATAATTCAGTCTGATCACTTGTGTTTTTTCTGGTATTTTGATCTCAGATGTCACATCATCACGCCTGTCATACAATAATGAGGCTTCATAAAGACCCTCAGACCGCTGACCCAGCCTCCGGGTGACCTTTGACCTCTGGCGTGACGGTCACATTCAAATGCGTTCAATCACCATCAGGCCGTATTGACCCTGAGCTCGCTTCTCCGTCTGAACGGAGGAACTTTGACCTTTGACCTTTCCAGATCAATGGACTCTGATGAACGTCTCTCGAGCCGACAAATGCAAGCGACCCATTATGATGCTTTTATCTCCTTCATAAATGAGAGGCCGATTTTGCAGTCTGAAAGAGAGAAAGATCGATCGAGTTGATCGATGAATCATTGATCTGTTTACCTCAATGATCAGGGAAATATTGCATTTGCTCTTTCATGCATTAATTAACTTGAAATGTGTTTTATTCCACATCAGGCTTTATATAAACATTTCATTTTGATACATAATATCATTAGTCACAATAAATGTATCTTGATTTAAGAATGTTTAGATATTTGTGCTGGAAACACTGAGGAAGAACATCATTTTTTTGCAGTGTATACTGTACAATATTAATAATACATTGGCAGAAATGTTAATAAAACAATATTTAATAAAATGGTGTAGAAGAAAACAAAATACACCAATCAAACAGACAAATGAACGTTTCCCTGTTTGTCTCATCAATGTCATGCTTTTCTGAGAATTTTCTGTAAGTGATGCATTGTGGGAAAACAGGTGTGTGAGAACAGAACAGCTGAGACGTGATCTTCCTGTAACACACACACACATTTGTCCTTTTCGTATTGTACCACGCTCATTTCACACTCGCTCATACTCACAACTGAAGTGTGTGATACGCTGAGCGTGATGAAGCAAAAGACACACTTCCTCCACTGTACTGGACATTCTGCTCCTACACACACACACACACACACACTTCTGTTATGGTTTGTGATCATGTTATTTTGTGTGATGTGGTTCGTTCTTTCATGATGATTCGCTCGTGTGCTTCATTTCTTGTTCTGGATAAAAGCATCTGCTAATGAACAAGATCTTGATTCTGTGTTGTGGAATATTTCATGACTCGTGCTGCGTTCATGACATCAGATTTAGACTTCACAACTGTCTTTATGAAAGCTTTGATTCATGTAAAAACATCAAGAAATCTGTGTGTGTGTGAGTGTGTGTGTGTGTGTGTGTGTGTGTGTTGGCCAGTAACTAAGCAGCAGTACTAACTTAACTACTGACATCCGGCCGTGCTTCGGTTCACCTGTCGTCGCCCACACACCCTCATTCCTGCGCTGTTATGACAGGCTCGACTGGTTCACCATCACACACACACTACACACACACACCTTAAGGTTATCAGCACATGTGTGTGTGTTTTTATGCTGCGTCATTTTCTGTGTAACTAATAGAACCAGCTCTTGTATGAGATGATGCTGTTCATATTTGCACACTGCAAAAAAAAAAACTTGACTCAGATAATGTTTAGCAACATCAAAAAACTCTTTAGCATCATTAATCTAATTTTAGTAAGGAAAGCTTTAACATTCAAAGTTTATTTGATGACCTTTCAATCATTTTATCTGAAATATTTCAGAGCTGATGGACCTTTAACGACATGAAATGCAATCTAAAGAGAGATACTTGTTGGTTTTGCAGAACAAACAGTGGCACATGTTGTAATGTGAGTCATATTTGTCTGTGTTCATCTCTCTCTCTATATCTCTTTCTGTATATAAATAAATATAGCTATTTAAAAGGCTTCAATAGAGGCAAGAATGCAGTGAATCAGAAGTGTGTGTGTGGGAGGTGTCGGTGTGTGTCTGGAGACCCCTTCTGGTGGCACATTGTCACTATTGTCACTTACAGGAATATCATCCACCCCCTCATTTATCTTCACATCACAGATGGAGCTTCTTCCTGCTGTTATTTGTGAGCTGTGTTAGTTAGTGTGATAACAGATAAACTGTTCTTCTGCATTCTGAGAGTGACGTTATTTGTTGCCGGGTCTGTGTAACTCCTTTATTATTATTATATTTTATTTTATTATTTATATTTAATGCATGACCAGGTTTACATCTCACTGCAAGTTGTGTCCTATATAACTGTGTACACTGATAAAAAATAATTTTCTAAAGTATTTGTGTCTTTGTTTTCCAGTGCAAATTGATGAGATGAGGCTGGAATAATCGCTTGCACGGAGCACAAACAACGATCTGGCACAAGACGGCACACGAGAGGGGACTAAAATAGGAGAGTAAATGATTTAATTGATACTAAACAAGTGAAGGGAGTGAAACATTAACGAGGTAAGGACTAGAATAACACGGGACAGGATAAGGTGTCACGATTACAGTGGAGAACATGGTGTACCGTCAAGCCGCACCCATGTGCTCCAAACAAACACAAGACAGAGACAGGGGAATAAACGGACAGATCAGCCTGGGGACATGACAGAAACAGTTGGGTTAAAGCAGTAATGAAACACAGACTTGACCCAAGAAACATGGAAGATTGGGTGACTAAGTGTAGGAAGGTAGCCTGAGTCTTACCACCACCGGACTCAACACCTTGGTGATCTTGTATGGCCCAATGACTCCATCCAGAGAGTTAGGTCCTTGGTTGACATCCATACCTTGTAGCATGGAGCAGGAGCCGCCTTGGTTCATCTGGAAACCCAGGCCTAGGGTTCCTCAGCCCTCCTCCAGACGCAACAGCACTGGCAGACAAAGGCTACGGCAGACGGAACTGCGGCATCTGCTCCTGTAAGAGGAACAAAGGAGGTTGAAGCGCAATGAAACATTGGAATAGGGGCATATCTGTGGCAGCTACTGGACAATATGTTGTGGGCGTACTCAATCAAGGATAACTGTTGACTCCAAGAGCTTGGATTCTGGGACGTCAGGCAGCAGAGAGCTTGTTCCAGATCCTGATTTGCTCAGACTGCCCATTGGGAGATGGTCCTCACTGCAGAAAACAAGATCCAGGGGGCGAGGTTGGATCCAGATCCAAGTCCTCCCACTTTACATATCCCTAAACCTACCTGTCTCCACCCCCTGATCCCTAAACCTACCCGTCCCCACCCCCTGATCCCTAAACCTACCCGTCTCCACCCCCTGGATCTGGATCCTGGATCTCATGTTCTGCAGTGAGGGGCTACTGCCTATTGGTCTGAGGATGAAAACCTGATGACAGACTCCTTCCAGAAATGGGATCTCCCTATCGGAGACCACATCTACCGGAAGACGTGATCAACCACCACTTGAGCATTCTCCTTGGCTGAGGGTAATTTGGTAAGGGGAATGAAATGAGCTACCTTTGTAGAAATGGTCCGCCACTGTCAATACGACAATGTTACCTCGATGGCGGAAGGCCAGTGATGAAGTCAAGGGCTATGTGTAACCAGGGATGGGAGGGGATGGGCTAAGGGTGAAGCAGACCTGGTTAGAACTCTTGTTCTGGGCGTAAATCGAGCAGGCCAACACAAACTACCTGAGATCCTGGGTCATGGATGGCCACCAGAATCACTGGCATATGGCGGCCAGTAGGGGTGTGATGAGACAGCTCACGAGAGCAAACATGATACAGAGCTAAGAGATGGTTACAACTACACAGCCCAGCCTAAGATAGCTTTCATATTGGGAGATATGTGCATGCATCAGGGAGCCGCTAAAATGCAGGGTATTGAAATTGCATTTAAAAGTGCACTCGCGTTTTACTTGCGCTTTCGTGATCACGCATACTCTGTGAATAGGGAGCGGTGGTGCTGAGCCCGCATTCTACAAGATCAGACATTTATCAGATGCTTAGGCTCTGTTGTGCAATGAATCTTCCGCCATGGCCTTGTCAGCCATCTCGTCACTTACTCTCGTTGCGTGATTAGTGAACTCTGAGTCCTGTTGCACTATGTACGACTCTTGTTGGATGAGCTGAATGGAATTGAAGCAACCGTTATCCAACTGAATTAAATATTTTTTATTTCTATAAAAAGCAAAATGACAGAGGAGGCGTAATATAAACTTAGCGGTTGCATATTCTATTCTAATTTCATCCTCATACGCCGTCATGGCAATATCATGAGACAGCTTGGTATGAGATCTCATCACACCCCTAGCGGTCGGTGATCTCCGAACTCCTGGATGACAGACTAGCTTTGATGAATGCCCCCACCGAAGGACTTTAGGGCACAACACAGCCGGCACAAATAGCCTACCCTCCGGACACCCCCTCGGCACTTCTCTCTCTCGTATGGCCTCCTCCACTCGTCTCTGGACACCCTAGGAGAGGGACCCTACCACCATCTCCCTGGGGACGATAGTATCACAATAGTATACCCCCCCTCCCCCAGAAATCCCAAACAGATGGGAGAGGGCATCGGGTTTAAACATTTCTAGAGCCTGGACGAGAGAGTGAAGTTGAACTGGCTGAAGAAGAGTGCCCATCGGGCATGAGCTCAACCTCTTGGCCAAACGGTAAGACCCGGTACTCAATGTGTCCTGAGAGAATGATGAATGCTGTCACTTAACCCCCTCTCGAGTCCAGACCAGATGATAAGTGTTGCAGAGGTCCAACTTACTGAAGACCTTGTATCCCTGCATAAGTTCAAAGGCAGATGACAGTAAGGGCAGGGGATACTTATTTTTAATAGTAATGTCATTCAAGCCTCTATAATCAATACAAGGATGTAAGGAGCCAGGGGCGGATGAAACCAGAATCTAGAGATTCTCAAATATACTTGTCCATAGGCTCTCTTTCTGGAATATAGGAAACTCTTAGGCGGAGAAGCTCCTGGGAGGAGATTGATGGGACAATCATAAGGCCAGTGAGGTGGTAATGACATGGCTCGCTTGCCGAAGACCTGCCAAAGATTGTGTTATCTCGCCGGTACCCCAGACACATCAGCAGTCTCCACCTGCAAAACAGGAAACACAGAGCCAGGAAAAGAGGCAGCACCCAATCGAGACGGAAGACAGGACTGGTTCCATGACAACAGATTTCCCGGCCCAATTCACACGAGGACCTTGTGGCACCAGACAGGGGTGCCCCAGGACCAATGGAGCACTCAGGGAATCCGGAAGGTACAGCTTGTGATTGCCTGAGACTTACGAGGTGACGTGAGTGATGGTGGTGATAGAGGAATCATTGAGGGACTGACTGGAGATGGGACTGGGAAGGGGAGTGGCAGGAATACCCCACTGCTCCGCCATACCACTGTCTATGAAGTTACCACCGCCCCCCACCAGAGCCCACCAGAACAGCAAAAATATTCAAGATATTAAAGGGTTAGTTCACCCAAAAATGAAAATTCTGTCATTTATTACTCACCCTCATGCCGTTCTACACCCATAAGACCTTTAATCTTCGGAACACAAATTAAGATATTTTTGATGAAATCCGATGGCTCAGTGAGGCCTGCATAGCCAGCAATGACATTTCCTCTCTCAAGATCCATTAATGTACTAAAAACATATTTAAATCAGTTCATGTGAGTACAGTGGTTCAATATTAATATTATAAAGCCACAAGAATATTTTTGGTGTGCCAAAAAAACAAAATAACGACTTATATAGTGATGGTCGATTTCAAAACACTGCTTCATGAAGCTTCGGAGCGTTATGAATCTTTTGTGTCGAATCATGATTCGGAGCGCCAAAGTCTCGTGATTTCAGCAGTTTGACACACGATCAGAATCATGATGTTCATGATCAATGATGATCATGTGTTGCAGCACACTGACACAAATGTATTTAATTTTATTATTTAGTTGACAATCAAAATAAATTTATAATGAAGCTGCAGTTAAGTAAGTCTGAATGTTGTGAAGCCCACATCACATGTGACACGCTCTCCAACACGCCTTCATGTGTCCAATCCGAGTCACGGCTCGCCATTAACAACATGAATCACAATGTCCTGCTTCTAATGGATTCAGCAAGGTGCGTGTGATCTATTATTACCCACAACACCACGCTCCATGTGCCTGTCATCATCTGTGTGTGTGTGTGAGAGAGAGAGAAATCTCAGGAACACTCAGTGAAAACACACAACACACACACACACACACACACACGTAAATGTAAATAAGCATCATTTCTGACTCTACCTATATCTCTACCTATATTGGGCCCATATGTGAAGCTGCATTTTATTTAACTTTACCTCTGCAAAATGTTTTTTTCAAAGCTCTACTTTATGTTTTATATGTTCTCTACATTGTTACTTTTAGATGTTAGATGAAAGTTACCTGTGTGTAGATATTTGTACTGCAAAACAAGACAAAAATACTGAGGAAGATCACCATTTTTTCAGTGTACTTGTATTATTCTCATATTCACACTCTGTTGTGATGTTTTACAAGAGTGGGTCGCGAATCAGGGGCGGATCAGAACCGTCTGGAACAGAATGTGCTCGTGCACGCGGCTGTGTGTGTCAATAGAGGGCGCTAGGCAACCACAACACACAAAATTAATAATGATATATGCCACACGCTGGCGACCCCTGCTGGTCAGAATAGTGTAAATGCAGCGAAAACTCACCCCAAATATGCATATGCATAAAAACAGGTTTTACAAACCAATTACAAATCTTTTATTAAAAGTGTAATCTGTTAAATGCAATTTTATGGAAGGCTAAACAGGCCAATAAGAGACTATTAACTACTCTTCCTTTTTATTATTTAAATAGCCTATGCTATTTAAAAAAATATCTACACATTTATAAAACGATCCGAGATCAGGTAAAACCATATATAGACACTGGTTCATGAATTATATCATCGCCCCCTAGCGGCGAACCAGTGATTTTTGTTTTTAATTAAAGTAACAGAGGAAAATGGACACACTCCACGTGAAAGAGCATCAACAGACACGTTCAGATGTAACAAACAGGATAGAATCATTCCAGAAATTCTCATGTTGTTTCAGTAATATGTCACAATTTACCAGATAGCCTAAATGAGTCTTCCTCATTAAAAAATGTGAGAGAGTAGGAAGTGAGCCCGGAAACAAAAAATTACCAAACAAAATAATAAAAAATGAGGATATACTTGTTAGAAGTGTTAGTGTGAACCAGTGACATTTTGAAACAGCTATGACGTAACATAAATCACGTGATTTTGGCAGTTTGATAACAGCTCTGAATCTGGTTGCAGGGCTTCAAGCTTCACAAAACTATTTCAAAAGCTCCCATCACTAGTGAACATATTCAAGGTGTGACATAAAATGTAGCCAATCAGCGAGCGTTCTCAAAACTAAATGGAGAAGTACAATTATTTGATTGATTTTGTGCACTTTTGTATTTAGTCCACTTGTAGTTCCCATAGAAATTGACTTCAAATCTACTCAAGTACAGTTAAAGGTATATTTCAAGTTTAAAAATGAATACCTAAATAGGAACATAGTAGGCTAGTATACTTAAAGATGAAAAAATATATATAAATAGTAAACTGTATGATGTTAAATTCACTGAAAGAAAACTTATAAGTATACTTGCAGTATAAATCTACTAAACTAGTAGTCTACTGAGAGTATACTTCAAAGTGTACTTTCATGAACTAAAATAAAAGCATATCTGGAAGTAGTACAAATGAAAAATGTAGTAGTAAAGTCGTTGTGTACTTATAGTGTACTACTGTTTAGTGTACTACTTTTGTACACTAAAATGTGGGCCAGTTTAGTCCCAAGTAGTATTGAAATAGTTCACTTACAAGTATGCTACAAGTGCATTGATATTGGTATACTTACAACATAAAGTATACTTAAAAATATGCTTAAACTTTACTTAAGTATACTTGAAATTAATTTTAAGTATACTTATTTTATGTAAGGATACTAAGTCATATTTGTGAGATGAAAAGCCAAAATTATGATGTAAAAAGTGAAAATGTTATGACATTAAAACGTCATAATTATAAAAGTCATAATTATGACAAAAAATCAAAATTATAATATATTTATGAGATAAAAATTGAATTTATGACTTAAAAAGTCATAATTATGACAAAAAGTCAAAATTATAATATATTTATGAGATAAAAATTGAATTTATGACTTAAAAAGTCATAATTATGACCAAAATATGAAATTATGACATACTAAGTCAAATTTTTGTCACAATTATGACTTAATATGTCATAATTATGACTTTTTATGCCATAATGATTTACAAAAACATGATTTTTCCCCCTAATTTTTCCATACATATTTGCAATGACATGCAAAATGTTTTCATTTTCACTAAATGAACATTTCTGCTCTACATTTAGAAAACAAACTTTTCAACATGGTAAAATAGAAATACCATGCTTCTACATCATAACATTTACCATGTTAGGACAATGCAATTCTTTAAAGTACCCTGGAGTACCCTGAAAATACCATGGCAAGTGAATAAGTTGTTCTTTTCTAGCTTATGTATTAATATGGCTTATTTACTCTAAACTTGTGCATTATGAACATTGTTGGCTTTTATGATGAATTGCACGTGATGTTCCTCATTTGGATAAAACTGTTGATAATGAATAAATATAAATCATAGTATATATATCAAAGTCTGTGTCCTGATTTCCCTGCATCTATATCTTTCCTCACATTTAGGCTGCTAAATAACCAGGCCTGATGGTGCACATGTGGATGAACGCAGAGACCAGCTCGAAGACGACCTAAAGGCATAAATTAGAAATGGAGAATCAAGACAGAAACTAAAAGACTCAGGAAGTCAGTGAGGGAAGTTTAGTGGTTTCTTGCGTCACAGAGACACTTTACACTGAAGCTTGTTGCCGGTGCAGAGAGAAAGGTAAGGACCGGAGGGTTTTCTTTCTTTCTTCTAGGTTTTTCTCGTCTCAGTTTTTTAATTTGGGCCTGGCTCTAAAGATGCTGGATCAAACGGCCATAGGCTGGGATCTGCTCGTGCCCTATGTAGGGGGAAACGGCCTGAGTTTGTTTGATGATGTGAGCGTGAAGCACTCATGGCCTTCAGATGTGATCAGTCATTTCCGCAAGAGCACCAGAGACCGAGAGGAACCAACTTACTGAAAAATACACTTCTGATCGAGACGAACGTGACGCAAAACTCTCCAGAGGCGTTTGAGATATAAAAACCGTGGCAGAATTTGAATCGATCTTCTATGTTACTTCTGGAACGATATAAAGAGCATGTAGAAAGCGTGAGGGTGTGGCTTTGACTTTGGTTGAAAACTCACAAGCTGAGAAGAGGAAACAGTGTCGGGGTGGCACGCGACCCAACCCAGCCCTGATGCGAAGGATCTGCAGAGCTTTACGAGAGAGATAGATTTATAAGATAGTCTGTCAGGGTTCAAAACTACCGCTGGAGCAGATGAAATGTTATATATGCAGGTTTGCATGTGCTCTTCGTGTACATGTTGTCCTGTTTTTGCATTTCCTTTTTGCATTTGTGCTGTTCTTTTTGTGTTTCCTGTGGTTGTGAACCTAGAGGAGTGTTTTATTGCTTATGTGGCCACACTTTCATAATTCATGCGACTTCAAAAATCGTAGTTTTGAAAATGTTATTTCTGAACTGTTCTCTTTTTCTTGGTTTTGTGAAAGTTAAGGGAACATTCCAATTTGCAAACGTTACGTTTGAATGTTACATTCTGAAACTTGTAACATTTAAAAGCTAAAATGTATCAAGTTCCATGATCGATGCTTTTGTGCTAACGTTTTGAGAATGTTTGATAACTTTCCATCAACGTTACTGGAAGAACGTTTGTTCGTAACCTTGCCACAATGTTCTGAGAACGTTCCCTGTCAGCTGAGTTAATGGAGTTTTCAGTTATGTCCCATTTGAGTAATAATACATCGATATTGATCGTAAAAAAGGTACTTTTGATTGAGATGCACAATGACATTAGATAAGAAGTCATTTTACCCAATTTTGGGTGGCTGTTTTTAATTGGCTGTCAGTATTCATCAAAAATTAATAATATTCAGTCCTTAGTTCATCATGTTTTAAAGATATTTCGAACCCCCAGGTTTCTGACTCTGTGAATATGGTAACTTTGGTGGCTAAATCTCATGTTCTTGCATGCAAATGGAAGAAATGTTATTGCTTATGTATATGCACACACTCTCAGCATTAGGCAGTGCCGGTTTGGACCTCTTTTGCCTTCAGAACTGCCCTAATTCTTCTTGACACAGATTCAGCACGGTGCTGGAAACATCCCTCAGAGATATTTATCAGCTGTGTATCTCCCGTTCCAGCACATCCCAAATCTGCTCTTTTGGATTGATCTGGTGACTGAGGAGATGGTTTGAGTTTAGTGAACTCACTGTCATGATCAAGAACCAGTTTGAGATGATTTGAGCTTTGTGACGTGTGTTATCCTGCTGGAGGTAGATCAGAAGATGGTCATAAAGGGATGGACAACAATACTCAGATCAGCTTTAAATAATGCTCAATTGGTACTAAAGTATGCCAAGAAAATATACAACACACCATCAATTGGTACTAAAGTGTCTTCTGCTGCTGGAGATCATCTGCTTCAAGGTTGGACGTGTTCAGACATGATTTACTGTTGCCTTTCTTTTAGCTGGAGCCAGTCTGACCGTTCTGGCATCAACAAGACATCTTCGCTCACTGGATATTTTCTCTTTCAGATCATTCATTATAAACCCATGATAATGTGTAGTAGATCAGCAGTTTCTGAAACAGTCAGATCAGCCCATCTGATACCAAAAACCACACCACATTCAAAGTCACTTAAATCACCTTTCTTCCCCGTTTGAACTTCAGCAGATCATCTTGATCATGTCTGCATGCCTAAATGCATTGAGCTGCTGCCATGTGATTGGCTGATTAGATATTTGCATTAACAAGAAGTTGAATAGGTGTGCTTAATATGAGTGAATACATCGATCAGACATGACAGGTGAAGTGAATAACACTGATCATCTGTTAGTGGGTGGATATACTAGGCAGCAAGTGAACATTTTGTCCTCAAAGTTGATGTGTTAGAAGCAGGAAAAATGGGCAAGCGTAAGGATTTGAGCACCGAAAGAGCCAACAGTGACACGTGAGCATCAGAACTGGACCATGGAGCAATGGAAGAAGGTGGCCTGGCCGGGAACACATGACACCAGGATGCACTATGGGAAGAAGGCGAGCCGGCGGAGGCAGAGTGATGCTTTGGGCAATGTTCTGCTGGGAAACCTTGGGTCCTGCCATCCATGTGGATGTTACTGTGACACGTACCACCTACCTAAGCATTGTTGAGACCATGTACAGCCTTTCATGGAAACAGTATTCCCTGGTGGCTGTGGCTCTATCAGCAGGATAATGCACAAAAATGGTTCAGGAATGGTTTGAGGAGCACAACAACGAGTTTGAGGTGTTGACTTGACCTCCAGATTCCCCAGATCTCAATCCAATCGAGCATCTGTGGGATGTGCTGAACAAACAAGTCCAGGCTCTTGGGTTTTTAACCCAGCAATTTTTAGAGTGTGTAGCAACCCTTCAACAACCTTTATTTTATGAATGTATGTATGTATGTATTATAAAGTATGTATTTCCTTTTTTTATATAGATATATTTCACATCTCTAGATATGAAGTGTGGATTCCATCAAGCAGTGATGTAGTTCATCAGTGAAGTTCTGGAGCAGCACCGGATCATTAATCAGGATCAAACTGATTGAATAGCGTTAGATATTCTACAGCAGCCGTCATGTGAGGTTTGACAGTTCACACACACACACTCATTAAATCAGCTCACACACACACACTCACACACACACACACACACAAAGCCTGAATGTTAGAGAGGAGGTAAAAGAAAAGCAAGATGAGGAGAGGCCGGAGAAAAGGAGGCAATCGGGACAAAGTGTTCGGATGTGACCTGCTGGAGCATCTGACCTCCACCGCGCAAGAAAGTGAGTTTATTCTCCCAGAGTTTTCATGTTTTTCTGCTTCCGTATCAAACTCTTTCTGTCTCTCACGAACAGTTCCTCAAGTGTTACGCAGCTGTAGTGAGTTCATCGAGGAACACGGGATCGTGGACGGGATCTACAGACTGTCTGGAGTCTCGTCCAACACACAGAAACTGAGGTGTGTGATACTGAAATAACACTAGTGTGAAGTTGAAGAGAACTGACTTCATACAGCCACTAAAATCCTCTAAACTCCAGCAGATTCAAAGACATTTGAGTCATTCCAGGAAACTGGTATCATATACACAAATTTTACCAAAATGTATTACTTTTCTGAACACCCCACAACATTAATGACATATTTAACTTCCAGAAAAACATATTTTCCCATCTCAGGCATCAAATCCCTATTATTATTGGTCATTATTTTAAGTTATGGACACTATGGGAGCTCTCTGAATATTATTATAAAATGTATTTGCGATAAAATGAACATTTTCCTATTAATCAGATGTCCCTCACACTAATTCAGTAATTGCAATTATAAAAGTTACATAAAATCTCACACTTTTGCTACTAAAGCCTGAAATGGGCACTTTTTGTGACAGAAACCTCATCATTTCTGATCAAAGGCTTCAGAATTTGAACTAAAATCAGTATTCTTATGATCGCTCTGAACATTTCAGACAGAATTCAACTAACTTTAAATTACTTTTTCATAAATTTAAAATAATAATAAAAATGTAGGTGTTACGGGGTTGAGATTTTTTTGCCCAAATTGGCCACTGCTCTAAATGGAGAGAATAAATGGAGAACGCATGACATGCATGATATGAAGAAATCATGAATAATGTTGAAATAACAAAGATCATTTTCACAAGTAATAGTTTTCTATCTTTAATTGATGTAACGGGGTTGAGTCGTTAAGCTCGACAAACACAATTTCACAACATAATTTAGTTATAATTATTAAAGGTGGTAACTTGCTCACAATGTTGTTCAGAAGACTTCTATGATGTCACTTCCTACTAATGATGTCACATTAATATCAGTTCATTATGGTTTGTGTAACGGGGTTGAGGGGATACTGAGGCACGGAGCTAAATGATGTGATTTTAATGAATAATCATGAATTTATTTAGAAAAAAACATTACCAGCAAAAAAGCACAGATGGATATTTATGGGAATGGCAAAAAAATTCTCATTTTATTATTCATATCCCAAGTACACTTTCATAGAAGGCCTTGAGGGACGTGACAAAATAGGTGGTGTCAACTGAAAGAAAAAATGAAATAATTTCTAATATAAAGATAAAATGTATGTCATGTTTTTAAACATTATTAAAGGAGACATTTCAATTAATACAAAAAATATATTTTGGTGAGCCAACAGATAGTCCAGAGGGACTCAAATCGTACCGGTTTCGTGAATGACTCATTTAAAGGCTTGAGGAGCTTTATGAAGATGTTTTTGTCTGTTTGTCGTGATGAACTCACTGTGTTTGTCTGTGCAGGAGTGAGTTTGACACTGAAGGATCTCCTGACCTGAACAAGGAAGTGTATCTGCAGGACATTCACTGCGTGAGCTCGCTGTGTAAAGCCTATTTCAGAGAGCTGCCCAACCCTCTGCTCACATACGAACTCTACGACCGCTTCGCCGTGAGTCTTTCATGAGAACATTTCCCTGGGAATGCTTGAGCTGATAAATGCTTTAAATGTCTGCAAAGCTAATGTTTAATGAGATATACACTAACAAAAATATGTTCCAAGAACTTTTTGCTTTATTTTAAAGGACTCGATCATTAAATCTTTGACAAAAACATGCTTTTCTCAGCTTTGTGTTCAAAATGTTGTCTTTTTATGAAACTGTGTTGATAAAATAGAATGCATGAAGCGGGAATTTAAAAGCAGAAGCTCTGTTCTTTCTTTTTGACTTATTGAGACACATGTTCAGATATTCATACAACAAAATATTCTGTGGGATATGAAAGTTTTATCGAAAATGGTTGGCAACTTTTTTAAAAAATTTCAAATTGTGTAAAATAACGTTTCATTTGCTTTAAATGATGAAATTGTATTTTGCTCTTTGAATTGAGACGTGATCTTCTCTCTGCAGGACGCAGTGGCTGTTCAGCTGGAGGACGAGAGGCTGGTGAAGATTAAAGAGGTTCTGAAGGATTTACCTGTTCCTCACTACAGGTGAACACTGATATGAAGCTCTTCCACCGCGCTTTACGACATCAGATCATTGACTCACTCACAAAACATCTGCCAAGCTCCAAAAAGACCAATAAACTAAATTAAAAATGTCATAGCAGTCGTCCATATGACTTGTTGTGTGCAAGTGTGCTATTCGTTTTTTTAAAAATTAATTCACCCAAAAAATCATCATATAAACATTAATCAACACACACACACATCAATTATGGTAAACGGCTTGAAGTGCGAGAACCAATGAGGTTCATTCTCGTGTTACGCAGCATGTTTGAGCTTCAGAAAGAACCAATGAGGTTCGTTCTCACGCATCAAGCAAGTACGTTTGAGCTTTGCGAGAATGTGAGAATAAAAGCCTAAATTAAATTTCTTTATCATATAAAGTGATCAAGTCTCTTCGTAAAATTTGGACTAAACCGCTCTGTTCATTTGGATTAGTTTTTTATGAACCTTTTGAAGCATCAAAGTGGACTGTCAGTGGAGGGAATGAAATCTTTTAGGTTTCATTTAAAGGTACCGAAGAACATGTTTTCAAAAGATGTAATATAAGTCTAAGGTGTCCCCTGAATGTGAAAGTTTCAGCTCAAAATACCCCATAGTTTTTTTTTTTATTAATTTTTTTAACTGCCTATCATTATAAATGCGCCGATTCAGGGTGTGTGGCCCTTTAAATCTCGTGCTCCACGCCCCAAGAGCTCGCGCTTGCCTTAAACACCATAAACAAAGTTCACACAGCTAATATAACCCTCAAAATGGATCTTTACAAAGTGTTCGTCATGCATGCTTCAGATCATGTGAGTAAAGTATTTATTTGGATGTTTACATTTGATTCTGAATGAGTTTGATAGTGCTCCGTGGCTAAAGCTAACATTACACACTGTTGGAGAGATTTATAAAGAATGAAGTTGTGTTTATGCATTATACAGACTGCACGTGTTTAAAAATGAAAATAGCGACGGCTCTTGTCTCCGTGAATACAGTAACGATGGTAACTTTAACCACATTTAACAGTACATTAGCAACATGCTAACGAAACATTTAGAAAGACAATTTACAAATATCACTAAAAATATCATGATATCATGGATCATGTCAGTTATTATCGCTCCATCTGCCATTTTTCGCTATTGTTCTTGCTTGCTTACCTAGTCTGATGATTCAGCTGTGCACAGATCCAGACGCTAATACTGGCTGCCCTTGTGTAATGCCTTGAACATGAGCTGGCATATGCAAATATTGGGGGCGTACATATTAATGATCCCGACTGTTACGTAACAGTCGGTGTTATGTTGAGATTCGCCTGTTCTTCAGAGGTCTTTTAAACAAATGAGATTTATATAAGAAGGAGGAAACAATGGAGTTTGAGACTCACTGTATGTCATTTCCATGTACTGAACTCTTGTTATTTAACTATGCCGAGGTAAATTCAATTTTTGAACCTTTAAAATGTCTTCATTTGTGTTTCAAAGATGAACAAAAATCCTACATGTTTGGAACGAGATAAGGGTGAATAATTGATGACAATTTCTTCATTTTTGGGTGAACTACACAGCAAAATCTCCAGAGTTAAATCAACTCTGCTCAGAGTACATATGAAGAGTTTGGTTCCAAAACGCGATAAACGCCATTTTCAAAAAAAATTGAGTTTCCGCCAAAATCAGTATTGTATCTGGTCGGTATTGAAAAGTCATTTATTAATTTTGCGCAAAATGCGATATCCGTCGTGTTATTCTGTCATGTTTTCTCCCTTTCTTTCCAAAACACGACAAACGCCAGTCTCCTTTTTCTGCAGAACGTGATATATCCGCTCAACCAATCACAGCGCACCATTCCATGCACTGTAAACATTAAAGGCTTTTTAAAAAGCCGTTTTTAATACCAATGTACTCGACAAATGTGTTTATTTAACCATGCCAGATACTCTTTAATCGGTAATGACAAATAATTTATAACATTAACAAGATTACCCGTTGAATTCATTTTGGGAGCGACGATCACATGTATTTTTAGTAAAATGTCTGTATATAAGATACATATTGGCAAAGTTTAGACTCTGTCATATATGTGAACCAACTTACTTTGTTGTGTAACTTTTATATTGATGGATTACATTGCATTTTGAAAAAAAAGTGTCATGGATTTATTGCATTTTGGGGAAAAAATAATACATTTTTATAATAAACTTTTTAAAATCAAAATGTAGATTTGAATTTTTAATGTTTTTATAACCAAAAGAAACAGAAAATTGTGGTTTTCATCTTGCCACTTTCTTGGTAAAGAAAACACCTTTTTACTCAAATTAATCAAAATGGAGTTATTGCGTTTTGGAACCAAACTCTTCATACGATCCCTCTTTAAATAGTGTTAAAGTAACACTGAAGCAGAGTTAAAGTTAATGAGATAATTAAGCAATTAGTAAGGCTGTGACTGAAGTCAATTGTAATTCATGTGTTTCTCTTTTCATCAGTGATTCTGCTTGTTAACAGCAGGTGTTCATCACTAATGCGCAATCATCACTTAATAAATTGTTTAATTATCTCATTAACTTTAACTCTGCTTCAGTGTTATTTTAACACTATTTAGAATATGTACTCAGAGTTGATTTAACTCTAGGTATTTTACTGTGTGTCTCTTTAAGAACCGATCACTGAAATGTACTTTGCGAAACCAAAAATGGTTCTTCTTTGGCATCGCTGCGAAAACCCACTTTATTTTTTAAGAGTGTAACATGTCTATAGTGCACAAGTCATATAGACGTGGAGAATACTGTTATGACTGTAATATCATCAAACTTTTATGGTGTTTTTGTTCTTTCTTGAGCTGGACAGAATAGATCTAATTCCACTGTGTTCCTTTAACACTCGCTGTCTTCTAGAACTCTGGAATATTTGATGCGTCATCTGGTCAAAATGTCCACATATGCATCTGAGACCAACATGCACGCAAGAAACCTCGCCATCGTCTGGGCCCCAAACCTCCTCAGGTGTGTGTTTTACACTCATTCTTTGACATTTATACATTTGCATCCAAAGCGACTTACAGTTTATTTACTGAATACATTTTATCAGTGTGTTACCAGAAGTGTGCTTATACTTAAGTATACACTAGCTATGTGTATTTTGGGATATGGCATAAAAAAAAAAAAAATGATATGCATAAATTCATAAAATACATATGCGCTCGACTGAGGTGGATAATTTTTTTTATCTGATAAGAAGCTTTTATCTGATGACAGCGTTTATTGTGTTTCGTCTGACGCTCTGAGACCAACTCGTTTATAATGGAGGAGAAAAGAGCCTGATTGCAGCAAATTACATATTTATTACTGATATTTTGCATCAGTTTCCCAGGAAGTGATGATTTTGTTCTCTTGAACACATGGGATGGAAACGCTGCTTTATACAGAAATGTTTTATGCCATATTCCAATTTTGTGCTACTGTAAATGATTGTCATTTTAACTGTAAAAGACGATGGAAATACGATGGAAAGCTGAAGTAGATCATTAACGTCATTTTACACTGTTAAATGTACAGTTTTTGGAATAAAAAAGTACAAATCATCTTATAATTTAGAGAAAAGCTGTAACCGTCATTCCCAGAATTCCCCATGTGACACTTCACATTTGATGTTACATTTTATGTTGTTAAATTGTAAATTACAGGCTGTTCTGTAAATATGTTTTCATTTTTATTGTATTTTTACACAGTATTTTGTGTTTTATAATGTGTTTTTATAATACTGAAGATGGATGAACTCGAGTTGAGATCATTATTATACTAAAAATCACTGTATTCAAATGTCAAACCACTGTAAAATCATCTGCTGCTAACTTTAGCTGGAAATATTCAGGTAACAGGTTTCAGGATATTGGTTTTAGTTGAGCATCTGCTGCGTCCGGGAGTTTCACATCAGTCAGATTTTGCATCACAAAAACCAAAATGAGAAAATCTCTGCCCCTTGTTTTCAAATCAATTAAAAAAGCTTTTAAATACTTCAATTTTAAGCACAAACTCACTTCATTTTGATACATTTTTCATTAAACAGGACTTAACACTCTGAGGTCTGACGGTATCGCCGGCGATACCACCGTGGTTTTTTTCTTATCAGTGTGAAAGAGACTAAAAATACTCCGTCAATGTTGCACATACAATTAAGAGTTATACACCATTTTAATCTGTGGAATATCTTCTTTCATTTGTGTACACTCAGAGTAAAAACAGAATGTTGTGCTTTTTGTAAAATAAAGAAAACTAACATGATGCGTGATCTCTCCTCTCCCTCTGAACGAACTCCAATCTGATAGTTCTCAGAAAATGAACTGTAACTTAGTGAATACTAATGACAAAAAAATTACACTTATGTCTAAAAAAACGTTAAGATGTCAGGTTTTAAATCATGTAAGTCAAATAGAAAACAAACCTTCTTTGTTTATGTAATCTGTATGAAAAGAGAGCCATGTCAGAAATCCGTGATTCAGCTCATTATCCGCTAATGCGGCCACGCCCACGGAGCCAGCGCTATTCAGACGCTAATTCAGTCAATACATGCATTCATCGTCTCAATCGTGTATTTATTGTCTTGAAAAGTGTTTATCTGGATGTAAAAGTCATGGTTAGCGATCTCTAGAAGACATGCAGTTACTTCCTGTTTACTTGTCTTCTACAGATGAAGTTTAGATGAGTTTTTGTTTCTTTAGCGCCCTCCGGCTGCTGTATGTATTGGAAACTCCATTCATGGAATAGCCTCTTCTTCTTTTAGATGAATTTGTGGACTAAAATGCACAGAGCGCCCTCCGACTTCAAGGATGAATTGAAAACACCAGCGCTCATAGTAATGACAGTGAATATTAAGTTAATATAACTCCTCTGTATAGAAAATTGACATAAGCATATGAGAATCCAATATTTCTCCAAATGTGCATGCTTTTAAACTAAAAGTCTATATCTATATCTTTTTGCATCACAGAAATACATATTTTAAAGTATAATATAAAACCATTACTTTATATTGTAATAATATTTTTCTGTATGTTTCATATATCATAATGAGCTTGAGACATCACAGAAGGTTTTTTTTCACAGCCTACCTGACTGAAATGCCTCATTAATATGCAAGTCATTTCAGCTCATTACTATCCAATTCTTTTGTCTTCTCAGGTGAGAATGGCCCATTTTCAGTGGTGATTCACGCCTCCTCGCATACTGTGTTTCTTGGCAAAAAGTGTCTTACAAAAACTAAATCAATATATTGTTTTATATGAAGGAGTAGGTAGCATAATTTTTACATAATTTTGAAGCAAAAACTCTAGTCTACAACCTCCAATACCCTTAAGTCTTATGAACACAGATTTATTATACTTTTTTTGGCCTTATTTCAGTGACTTAAGTTTTTTGTTTTTTCAACAACCACGCATAAATGTTATTCCTTCAAAAACACAAACATGTACATACATGTTCCTCACATATTATTGTAGCCTAGTTTGTGCTGAATACAGTGTAATGACACTTTTTCCATTAATATGTTTATGAACAACTGAAAAAAGCACAAATGTCAGGGCATGTCAAAAGTTCTCCAGGCCCCAAATCAGCCTCAGACTCCAGAGGGTTAATATCTTTTCTCTTCTCCAGTAAATGTATCTTGATTTAAGAATGTTTAGATATTTGTGCAGGAAAAAAAGACAAGAGGAACAGAGTTTGTAGATTAAATCTGAAAGTGTTTTTCATTGGCGTTTTAAGGAACAGCTTGTATTTGTTATTAGTAAATCAGTGTATAATTATCTGCAGATCGAAGGACATCGAGTCGACTGGTTTTAACGGCACGGCAGCGTTCATGGAGGTTCGGGTTCAGTCCATCGTGGTGGAGTTTATTCTCACTCATGTGGCCGAGGTTTTCACTGGAACAGGTATTTTATCTTCCTTAAAGTCAGCATGAAACTTTGGCTGCACTAGTCTTTTCTACTCTATTGCGCCGTATATACGAGTGAAATGCTTTGCAAACAAGAACAAATGTAGGGCGAGGCTTGATTTTGTCTGTTTGAATGGTTGTTGTTTGCTATTGGTGGTTCTCATGTGAGTGACAGGTTGCCCCGCCCTCATCATCAGAGAAGAGAAGAGATTTTTATATTTTTTCAGTTATATCTTCAGTCATTTCTCTTCTCCAGTAAATGTATCCTGATTTAAGAATGTTTAGATATTTGTGCTGGAAAACGACAGATACACTCATGTTTGTGCAGTGTGGTGAAGGATAGTTTCATGTTTTAACACAGCATTGACTGTGGAGCGCCGGAAGTCCCTCCCGTCGCCCTCGATACTGTCCAGTCAGGATGATCATTTCTTCAAACCTTTACACTGTCCAGGAAACCTCAGTCCTGGAGACGGACCTCCAGCCATGCGGTCGTACCACGCTATTATTGATGGCACTGACAAGTAAGACTGATGATGTTAAAGTGCATCTCCATGTCCATATTATAAAGTAGAGATGGTGAAATGAAGCTTCGATGCTTTCCTCACAACTGCACTTAAAGTGGTCTTAACATGTTGTGGCCATCTAGTGGTCAGAAAGATGAACGGCACCTGCCAAACTGCCACTGGATATTCACATCTGGTTCTGCTACTGATTCTTCATAAGCATCATCTCTTCTGTTATTATTTATTTTATTATTACTGTAACATCACTACTATAAAGTATGTGAGATTAGGATTAGTGCGTCCCCAATTACGTTTATTTACTATTTCATTTCATTTCATGTTTTTTTATTTTATTTTATTTTATTTCATTTCAGGTTTTGTTTTATTTTATTTTATTTTATTTCATGTTATTTTTATTTATTTTTTACATGTTGTTATTATTATTTTACTTTATGCATCCCCAATCAAGAATATTTACTATTTCATTTCATGTTTTTTATTTTATTTTATTTTATTATTAGTGTAACATCACTACTATAAAGTATGTGAGATTAGGATTAGTGCATCCCCAATCAAGTTTATTTACTATTTAATTTAATGTTATTTTTATTTTATTTATTTTTTTAAAAAAATATTTTTTTTTCCTGTTTTTTTTTATTTTTTTATTTTGTTTTATTAACCCAAGTGTAACATCACTACTATAAAGTATTTGATATTAGGATTAGTGCATCCCCAATCACGTTTATTTACTATTTCATTTCATGTTTTTTGTTTTATTTTATTTTATTTTATTTTGTTTTATTTCATGATATTTTTATTTATTTTTTTACATGTTTTGATTATTATTTTACTTTATGCATCCCCAATCAAGTTTATTTACTATTTCATTTTATTTCATGTTATTTTATTTTTAATTTTATTTCATGTTATTTTTATTTTATTTCATGTTATTTTTATTTTATTGTATGCATCCCCAATCAAGTTTATTTACTATTTCATTTTATTTCATGTTATTTTATTTTTAATTTTATTTCATGTTATTTTTATTTTATTTCATGTTATTTTTATTTTATTGTATGCATCCCCAATCAAGTTTATTTACTATTTCATTTCATGTTATTTTATTTAATTTTAATTTTATTTTATTTTAATTTTTTTATTTCATGATATTATTATTTTTATTATTTTATTTTTTATTTTATTTCATGTTATTTTTATTTTATTTATTTTTCAATTTTTTTTATATTATATTTTTTTTTATTTTATTTTGTTATTTAGGATTAGGATTAGTGCAACCCCAATCAAGTTTATTTACTATTTCATTTCATTGCATGTTATTTTTATTTTATTTTATTTTATTTTATTCATTTTATTTTATTTATTTCATTTCATTTCATTTCATTTCATTTTTTATTTTATTTTTTATTTTTTATTTTATTTTATTTTATTTTTTTATTTTATTTTATTTTATTTTATTATTTTATTTTATTTTATTTTATTTTATTTTATTTTATTAACCCAAGTCTAACATCACTCACATCAAGAGAGTTGATAAAAGTATGCCAAAGGTGCCTAAAGGTTAAATAATAATGTTTTTGAGGATAATACAGCAGATTCTGATGCTTTCATGTAAACACTAAAAGATGAGGTGGAATTATGTTCCAAAACTGCTGTACTCTTCTACCACACACTCACCATGAACCTTGATCATCTGCGTTGTGTTCAGGAGGAAGAACTCCCTCAAAGGACGGAAGTGGAGATCCATCTTTAATTTGGGTGGGAGACTCCACGATCCCCGCAAGAAGAGCAAATACAGCCCTAAAGGTACTGCGTGAAGTTTTTCCAACTAAAGATTGACTATGAATCCTTCCCCTCTCACATCTAATTCTTCGCTTTTGTTTCTCATCATCTTCACTTGATCTCAACGCACAGACAAAGAGAAGACGACGCTGAGGCCTGCGAAGAGCATGGACTCCCTGAGCTGCGGTCCTTTAGCACTAGAAGGTATGAGGAGCGTTTCATCATCTGCTTTAATTCATTTAACAAGAATTCATATAATAATTCATAAAGCATCCACATGCACGTGTTTGTTTCCATGTCTCTCAGATTCGAAGCATCCTCCAGCTCATCTTCCTCCTCTGGTTCTGTCCACGTCCTCGGGCAGCTCAGAGGGCGTGGCTTCTGCTGGAGGGGGCGTGTCCAGTGGATATGCGGTGACGTACAGGCGCACGGGCGGAGCTCAGGTCAGTATGGTGAGCGGAGGGACTCCCGGCACTTATAATCGGCTGGAATCTGGGGGCGGAGCCAACGGAGCCGAGGGGGCGTCGCAGGGCGTGTCCAGATCGCCCGGAATGACCAGCAAAGCAGACCGTCGCGCCGGTATCCACATATCCGGGCCTTTTTCTGTGACCGTCCCGCTTCATATAACATCCGGACTGGCTCTGGGTGTGCTGCACGGCGGCTGGAACGAGAAGGAACAAACCCTGCAAGGAGACGCAGAGGAAGCGGGAGAAGAGGAGGACGTTAAGAGCACAGATGAGAATTCACAAAGCAAAAATGATGACGTTCACGAGAGTACAATCAGTAGTTGTCAAGAAAGCCAGGTGGATTGTGGGAAGGATACGGCAGAGATTCCAGAACAGGAAAAGACTGTGCTGGAAGAAGCAGAGAAAGAAGATCAGAGCCGGAATCAGGAGTCTGTGAAGGAGGAGAAAGAAGAAGAAGCTTCAACGCCGGAAGTCAAAGAGGAAAACGCAGAAGAGGATTACATGGGTAATAATTTGATTATCATTCACTTACATGTAAATGTGTTGATGATCACAAACTTATAGAAAGTTCAGAATGAGTCTTTTTGCAAGTGTGCAGACACTACAGGTGCAAAAACGTCTTAAATCTTAAATAATGCCCTGATTCTGCATTACATGAACTCTTTGATGCCAAACGTGAATGTGTTTTCCCACAGAAATGAGAGGAAACCTCCAACCAGCGCCGGTCAGTACGCTCTACTACGAGGACATGGAGGTGCCAGACCAGGACCTGCCGATGGATTTACAGGAGGCTTTCGGGTTCCTGGACTTGATGGACAGCTGTGCTTCAAACCAGGTGTGTTTCTACTTGTGTCATGACATTATGAGCACTGACAGGTGAAGTGAATAACACTGATTATCTGTTAGTGGGTGGATATATTAGGCAGCAAGTGAATTTGATGTGTTAGAAGCAGGAAAAATGGGCAAGCGTAAGGATTTGAGCCAAATTGTGATGCTAGACGACTGGGTCAGAGCATCTCCAAAACTGCAGCTCTTGTGGGGTGTTCCTGGTCTGCAGTGGTCAGTATCTATCAAAAGTGCTCCAAGGAAGGAACAGTGGAGAACCGGCGACAGGGTCATGAAGGCTGACCCGTGTGGTCCGATCCAACAGACGAGCTGCTGTAGCTCAAACTGCTCCAGAATTTAACCATTGTGCGGTCTTCGTTTGGGAAGTACACTCAGGGTCTCCACAGACCCCAGACAACAAAATGTAATTTTGTAACAAAATAATTTTTTTTTTTAAACAAATGTAATTTTACTCTGTTTATTAATGTTTTTACGCCACATTTGTGCAGTTTTTGGAGGATTTATCATATTTTTTGAATTTATGTAAATAAATTAAAACATATTTTGTTGAATAGGTTTTTATACAAAAACAGCTTTTTATGTAAAATTCATTTTATAAAAGACCCACATTTCTCATGTTCATTCATGGGGATAACATGGATAATATGCATGGTTTGTGTAAGTAACAATATTGAAAAACTTATTTTTTTCAGTACAAAAAAATGCTAAACTTTGGCAAAAAGTAATTTTTATTGTCATAATTGTGATTTCATAATATTTAGATATGAATCAAATTGAAAAATACTTGTGAAAAGAGTCTTTCAGTCAGTCAAATAGCAAATAGTGGAGCTCTGCTGCCATCTACTGGATAAAGTGATCATTTTTTAACGCTTTTAAAACTGCATTTTCCAAAAGATGGGCAAAAATCTCACACTAAACCATGTCAAATTATCCATGTTATCCCCATGAATGAAAGTTAGAAGTGTGGGTCTTTTATAAAGTTAATTTTACATAAAAAGCTGTTTTTGTATAAAAATTATTTATTTATTTATTTATATAAATTTAAAAGATATGATAAATCCTCCAAAAACTGCACAAATATAAAGTAAAAACATTAATAAACAGAGTAAAATTACATTTGTTTTTTAAAAAACAATTATTTTGTTACAAAATTACATTTTGTTGCCTGGGGTCTCTGGAGACCCCAAAGACCCTGAGTGTGACTTTTTTTCTACACTAACATAAAAACAAGATATCGCTCCATTTTTTATTTTTTTTAATTGTAGATCTAGAAAGTGTGAACAACTGTACAAAGTTTCATGTCATTTGGACAAAGAGATTTTTTTTTAATTTTAGCAAACGTCGTTTGGGGTCTAAAAAGACCCTGGTTCTGATAGAAAGGTGTCAGAATACACAGAGCATCAGTTTGTTGCGTATGGAGCTGCAGATCAGTCAGGGTGCCCATGCTGACCCCTGTCCACCGCCGAAAGAGCCAACAGTGGACACGTGAGCATCAGAACTGGACCATGGAGCAATGGAAGAAGGTGGCCTGGCCGGGAACACATGGCACCAGGATGCACTATGGGAAGAAGGCGAGCCGGCGGAGGCAGTGTGATGCTTTGGGCAATGTTCTGCTGGGAAACCTTGGGTCCTGCCATCCATGTGGATGTTACTGTGACACGTACCACCTACCTAAGCATTGTTGAGACCATGAACAGCCTTTCATGGAAACGGTTTTCCCTGGTGGCTGTGGCTCTTTCAGCAGGATAATGCTCCTGCCACAAAGCAGAAATGCTTCAGGAATGGTTTGAGGAGCACAACGAGTTTGAGGTGTTGACTTGGCCTCCAAATTCCCCAGATCTCAATCCAATGGAGCAAACAAGTCCAGGCTCCACCTCGCAACTTACAGGACTTAAAGGATCTGCTGCTAACATCTTGGTGCAGATCCCACAGCACACCTTCAGGGGTCTAGAGGAGTCGACGGGTCAGGGCTGTTCTGGCAGCAACACAATATTAGGAAGGTGCTCATAATGTTCTGCCTGATGATTAATGATTTTACCACTTTATGTTTTCCAGGTTGAGTTTTCAGTCGAAGCACCTTGTTTTGAAAACGAATACGAGGAAGAGGAGGACCAAAACCGGGATAATCAGGCCGTTTCCTGCCCATTACAAAACTGCACTAATGACTTTGAAGCACCAGCAGCTAAAATCAGCAGCCCCTCGTTCACACACAGGCCTGTTGCTGGAAAATCACACAGCTTGCCTTACAAGTCCCGCCCCTTCCTGCCAGCCCTGTCATTATCCTCAGATGATGATGACTACAGTCCTGCTGAAGATGATGATGATGATGATGAGTCTGATAAAGGTTCTGAATATGAGGACATGTTTTGTCACAGTCTCCCATCCAGTCGGTGTTTTCAGGGACTCTCTTGGTCGGCTCCACAAACCGCCGCTGACAGTGATGCAGATGTTCACTGTAGTAACCAATCAGAAGGCTTAGATGAGATGCAGAACGAGAACAATAAAGATGCAGACCAATCAGAAGACGAGATTCCTACCGCTCCTGCGTTGACAGACAAGAGTCTCAGTTCAGAAGTATTAAAGACGGATGAAAACAAGAAAGAAGAGGATGCTGAGAATGATAAACACGCGCTGATGTAAGTACATGTTTCAAGACACAAATATTGAGTTGAAACAACATAAAATGTGTAATATTTGACGCCTTTTGTATGTGTGCAGAAGAGAAGATGAAGCGGAGAGTGAAGCCAGTGGAGAGGACACATATTTTGGACCGGATTCAATACCTTCTTCACCAGATCCCAAACAAACCGAGACCTTCAGCGTTCCTGAGCTTCCCGGTGCGGAGGATCGACAGGTGCTGGATGATGACAGTTGCCATGGTAACAGTGAGGCGATGCTGACCGTCGACTGCATCTCATCGGCTCCTCCGGATCAGCCGCCGGAGGAACAATCAGCGATTATAAGCGAACGAACGATTGAAGAAGAGCTGAGTGAAGTGGAGGAGGATGAGAAGATTGAGGAGCTGAAGGAGCGTGAGAACAATATCAACAAAACCGATACGGAGGAAGAAAAGTGTGAGGATGTTGAGGAAGATGCAAAGACTGGATCGGCAGAAGAATGTAGTGATGAGAAAGAAGAAGTGAGCATGACTGAAGGGAAAATAGAGGGAAATAGTGGCGAGGACGAAGAGGAACCTGCAGAAGAAGGAGAACAAGATGAAAGAAAGGAAGATAAAATGGAAAACAGTGGAGAATGTGAGGAGGAAGATGGAGAACGAGCTGAAAGAAAAGAAGATTTAGTGGAAAACAATGGAGAATGTGAGGAAGAAGATGGAGAACAAGCTGAAAGAAAGGAAGATTTAGTGGAAAACAATGGAGAATGTGAGGAAGAAGATGGAGAACGAGCTGAAAGAAAAGAAGATTTAGTGGAAAACAATGGAGAATGTGAGGAAGAAGATGGAGAACAAGCTGAAAGAAAGGAAGATTTAGAGGAAAACAATGGAGAATGTGAGGAAGAAGATGGAGAACAAGCTGAAAGAAAGGAAGATTTAGTGGGAAAAAGTGGAGAATGTGAGAAAGAAGAGGAAAGTGCAAAAGATGAACCTCCAAAAGAAGGTGAACAAGCTGAAAGAAAGGAAGATTTAGTGGAAAGCTGTGGAGAATGTGAGGAAGAAGATGGAGAGCAAGCAGAAATGAAAGAAGGTTCAGTGGAAAGCGATGGAGGAAACACTGAGGAGGACGTGAAGGTAAAAACAGAAGGTTTTGTTGAGGGAAACGTTGAGGAGATGGATGAAGGAAACGAAGGTAGAGATGATCCTGAAGCAGATGAGATTCAGGAACACAAGGAGCCGGAAGAGATCTCAGATCACATCCTATCAACGGCTCCCAAACCTTCTCCACGTAAAATGGCGAATCAAGTCAAAGCGGTTCCCGTCGTCCCGCCCAAACCTCGAAACTCCAAACTTACGGCCTTCAGGAAACAGTTTGAGCACAAACACACACAGCACACGGACGCGGCGTGCGTCGAAACGGATGAACCGCAGAGCGAGGAAGCGCTGGAGGAGTGTGAGAAGCAGGAGGAGGAGGGTTCGAGGGAAAGCCACGGGACTTTGGATGGTGTGGTGGATCGGAGGATGGATCTTCACAGGGAAGCAGAGAAAGAGGTGAAGAGGAACAGCGGCATCAGCATGTGTTTCGATGAAGCCGTCGCTCGAGCCACAGTGAAGAGGAGCAGAGAGAGAGAAAACACAGAGCGGTTATCCGGCGCTCACTGGGACAGCAGGAAAGATGGGAAAACTGACTAACGGAACTAAAGCGGATCATGTGGAAGCTCGTTTCTGCCACGGATTAAAAAGCCAATTGCAATTGCATTGTGTTTATTCTGCATTCTGTGGCGGAAACAAGCTTTCATAACATGATCATGTATTGTAAAATATTATGTGCAGTATTCACCAAACCCTTTTATGCTCTTTTTTTTTTTAATATTCTGATTTTCATTTTTCAATTTAGATAAATATATAAATATGGAGGGAAAATATATATGTATAGCTCAAATCATTTAATAAATATTGTTACATTTATAAGTCTTGGACGAAATCTCAATATTCAAAGAAACTCAGGCCACCCTTGTGAATATTAATGGTAACATTTTATAATGAGGTTTCATGAGCTAACAATTATAAATTCTTCTAAAGCATTTATTAATTGTAGTTTGTGTTAATTTCAACATTTACATTTTTAAGCCCCAAAGCTGTATCTGTTAACATTAAAACTAACATGAACAAATGCTGTATTGATAGTTCATGTTATTTAGTGCATTAACTAATATTAACAAATTAGACCTTGTAAAGTGTTACCATTAATTAGTTAACAGCCTTATCAATTAAAACTGGAATGGTTTAATGTTGTGATCATTGTATTATTAATGCTAATGCATTCAAAATGACAAAAACATAAAGACAAAACACAAGAATAAGACTATCTGTATAGACAGGAAGTTTGTTTTATATGTATTTCTGTTGTTGTATACATTCAACAAGCTATGCATTTAATTTCAATAAATGAGTATTTTCACTATATAAATATATGGAGTATGTTTTGCTGTTTTTACTGAAGGACTCATATTCAGATATATTTTAGGTCAGTATTAGGGCTATTTCTGAGTCATTCACGAAACCGATATGATTTCCTATCCGTTGGGTCACCAAAATATATTTTTAAAAGCTTTGTGTATTAATTGAAATGTCTCCTTTAATAATGTTTAAAAACATGACATACATTTTATCTTTATATTAGAAATTATTTCATTTTTTCTTTCAGTTGACACCACCTATTTTGTCACGTCCCTCAAGGCCTTCTATAAAAGTGTACTTGGGATATGAATAATAAAATGAGAATTTTTTTGCCATTCCCATAAATATCCATCTGTGCTTTTTTGCTGGTAATGTTTTTTTTTTTCTAAGTAAATTCATGATTATTCATTAAAATCACATCATTTAGCTCCGTGCCTCAGTATCCCCTCAACCCCGTTACACAAACCATAATGAACTGATATTAATGTGACATCATTAGTAGGAACTGACATCATAGAAGTCTTCTGAACAATATTGTGAGCAAATTACCACCTTCTTTAATAATTATAACTAAATTATGTTGTGAAATTGTGTTTGTCGAGCTTAACGACTCAACCCCGTGAAAATGATCTTTGTTATTTCAACATTATTCATGATTTCTTCATATCATGCATGTCATGCGCTCTCCATTTAGAGCAGTGGCCAATTTGGGCAAAAAATCACAACCCTGTAACACCTACATTTTTATTATTATTATTATTATTTTAAATTTATGAAAAAGTAATTTAAAGTTAGTTGAATTCTGTCTGAAATGTTCAGAGCGATCATAAGAATACTGATTTTAGTTCAAATTCTGAAGCCTTTGATCAGAAATGATGAGGTTTCTGTCACAAAAAGTGTCCATTTCAGGCTTTAGTAGCAAAAGTGTGAGATTTTATGTAACTTTTATAATTGCAATTACTGAATTAGTGTGAGGGTCATCTGATTAATAGGAAAATGTTGATTTTATCGCAAATGCATTTTATAATAATATTCAGAGAGCTCCCATAGTGTCCATAACTTAAAATAATGACCAATAATAATAGGGATTTGATGCCTGAGATGGGAAAATATGTTTTTCTGGAAGTTAAATATGTCATTAATGTTGTGGGGTGTTCAGAAAAATAATACATTTTGGTAAAAAATCTGAAAATGTGTAAGTCCAAATGATACCGGTTTTGTGGAATGACTCTTCTAATATTAAAGGGTTAGTTCACCCAAAAATTAAAATTCTGTCATTAATTACTCACCCTCATGTCGTTCCACACCCGTAAGACCTTCATTCATCTTCAGAACACAAATTAAGATATTTTTGATGAAATCCGATGGCTCAGTGAGGCCTGCATATCCAGCAATGACATTTCCTCTCTCAAGATCCATTAATGTACTAAAAACATATTTAAATCAGTTCATGTGAGTACAGTGGTTCAATATTAATAAAGCAACAAGAATACTTTTTGTGTGCAAAAAAATAACGACTTTTCAACAATATCTAGTGATGGCCGATTTCAAAACACTGCTTCAGGAAGCTTCAGAGCGTTATGAATCTTTTGTGTCGAATCATGATTCGGATCGCGTGTCAAACTGCTGAAATCACGTGACTTTGACGCTCCGAACCGCTGATTCGACACAAAAGATTCATAACGCTCCGAAGATTCCTGAAGCAGTGTTTTGAAATCGGCCATCACTAAATAAGTCGTTATTTTGTTTTTTGGCGCACCAAAAATATTCTCGTGGCTTTATAATATTAATATTGAACCACTGTACTCACATGAACTGATTTAAATATGTTTTTAGTACATTAATGGATCTTGAGAGAGGAAATGTCATTGCTGGCTATGCAGGCCTCACTGAGCCATCGGATTTCATCAAAAATATCTTAATTTGTGTTCTGAAGATGAACGAAGGTCTTATGGGTGTGGAACAACATGAGGGTGAGTAATTAATGACATTATTTTCATTTTTGGGTGAACTAACCCTTTAAAGTTGAACCTTTGTAGTCACATGAACTGTTTTAAATCTGTTTTAGTAGCTTTCTAATTATTTTGCTGGCTATGCAGGCCTCACTGAGCCATCGGATTTTATCAAAAATATCTTAAATTGTGTTCTGAAGATCTTAAAGGTGTAGAACGACATGAGGGTGAGTAATTTTTAGGAGAACTAACCCTTTAAATCACAAAATGTTATTATAAACAACAAAGTTGCCCTGTGATATATAAGACTTGTAAATCAAAAACATATGTAATAATGATCGTCATGGTCAGATGCACCGAGAGAAAACATTCATTTCTGTTCTGATGAATATTAATATTTAGAATTACAACTTTTCAGTATGTTGTGAAACACAAAACTCCCGTAAGTTGCACCGGGACCTTGTCCATGCGTTTTTCATGGCGCTTCTAAACTAGGATTTATTGTATTGAAACGAAACAATCCGAATCTATTGGTCCTTTAAACGGTGACGTCATTCTTCTAGGAAATGGTCATCGGTTTTGTGCGATTTGTGAAAACATTAGTACATGCTCGACTGATAACCGCCTCAAACCCAGCGCAAGAAAAGCCTCAGAATCAAAACAAACTCTCCTCACAAACAACAGACTTTATTGTTCAGCAGGGAAGCGACTAGAATGTCTGCATCGGTTGATATCCACGCGCAGCTGGCGTCCATCATCGAGCGCTTCGCCAAATGCGCGCTGCTGGAGATGAGTCGCGCGGTGGAGCAGGAGATGACGCGCCGGCAGATGGAGGTCGAGACGCTGCTGGTCAAACTGCAGTTTACCGAGAGCGAGCTGCGATCAGCCCGACAGAACCAGCCGAACCTGCGCTCAGTGGGAATACAGGTCAATAACAGCGGGCAGAGAGGTACACTTCAGTCCAGACTGACACACTTTCATTTAAAGTCAACATGATGCGGTTTAATGCGCGATTCGTCCGTGCCTTTTAGTCCTTTCAGTCTTTAATCATAATGTATTAACTTGATCTTCCGCTGAAACGACTTTCTTTAGCCGGTGACGTATGGAAGGCCGCCCGGACGTTGAGCCAATAGCTAGAGAGCTAAGTTGTAACCCCGCCCCTTTATCCTGTCATCCACATAAAACTAACCTAGTTTTCATCATCTAACTATTCCAGTATTATGTTACAATACTGAAGTAAAATGGGTTGCAAATTCTGAATCATGTTGATTTTAAATATTAGTGCTTATATTGATTACAAAAACACATCATATAACACATGAACAGGTATCAGATGGCTGTGTTCTGTTGTTATTACCACTTATAGAGATGATTTAAACAAAAATGATCATTCTTTTATCATGTACTCACCCTCATGTTGTTCCTGTATTTCTTTCATGCAGCTTTAAAGGGTTAGTTCACCCAAAAATGAAAATTCAGTCATTAATTCCTCACCCTCATGTTGTTCCACACCCGTAAGACCTTTGTTAATCTTCAGAACACAAATTAAGATATTTTTGATGAAATCCGATGGCTTAGCAATGACATTTCCTCTCTCAAGATCCATTAATGTACTAAAAACATATTTAAATCAGTTCATGTGAGTACAGTGGTTCAATATTAATATTATAAAGCCACGAGAATATTTTTGGTGCACCAAAAAACAAAATAACGACTTATTTAGTGATGTCCGATTTCAAAACACTTCTTCAGGAAGCTTCAGAGCGTTATGATTCAGTGTATCGAATCAGCGGTTCGGAGCGCCAAAGTCACGTGATTTCAGCAGTTTGACGGTTTGACACGCACTCCGAATCATGATTCGACACAAAAGATTCATAACGCTCCAAAGCTTCCTGAAGCAGTGTTTTGAAATCGGCCATCACTATATAAGTCGTTATTTTGGCGCACCAAAAATATTCTCGTGGCTTTATAATATTAATATTGAACCACTGTACTCACATGAACTGATTTAAATATGTTTTTAGTACATTAATGGATCTTGAGAGAGGAAATGTCATTGTTCAGGCCTCACTGAGCCATCGGATTTCATCAAAAATATCTTAATTTGTGTTCCGAAGATGAACGAAGGTCTTACGGGTGTGAAACGACATGAGGGTGAGTAATAAATGACATTATTTTAATTTTGAGTCCTATGGATGAAGAAATATGGATTTGGAATGACATGAGGGCGAATAAATGATGACAGAGGTTTTGTTTTTAAGTGAACGATTCCTTTAAAGGTGCAGTAAGAGATTTCTGAGAAACGCTGTTAAAAGTGGATCACACCGAGCGCAACATCACACTTGTAGCCAATCAGCAGCAAAGGGCGTGTCCACTCATGATGAGGGAGGTGTTTGTGAATTTGGGGGCGGAGCTATCAAGATAGGGGTGTGATCCTCTTGAGTAGGGGCGTGTTTGTTTGTCAGAAATCGCTTACTGCACCTTTAACAATGCATGTATCTGTATATGTTATATTTCATAATTTTTCACAATTTTTTCTTAGCAGAGGTATGCAGGCTCATGCAGGAAGATGGAATCAAATCCATTCAGATCAAAGAGGAACACATGGAGGACGGACAGTGGGACAGCGGACCGAGTAAAACACACAGACATGCTTTCAAGAATTATGATTTTACATCAGATGCCAAGTGTTTACTCTTTATTATCATCAAATATAATATTCTAATATTCATTCTCAGTCTTATTCGGATGATTGTTTTTATTCCTAGTTTCTCCTGCTCTTTGCCCGTTGGGTCCAGATGTGGAAGACCAGGATAGTTTCAGCACGGGAACAACAGGAGCAGCTAGAGAGGGTGAGAGATCTCTTCATATCAGGACGAGTTATGGACTTTTTTACAAGCGTCATAGGAAATCGCTTAAACTTGACTGAAACACTCCAATCAGCATCAGTTTATTGTTATGTTTAATCTGCAGGTAGTGATTTTATCCTAACGAGTAAAATGAATCCCGGTGGAATGTGGAATTCGCCTGGTTCCGAGGAATATCCAGCGAACTCCGGATCCCAGAGTTTGGACGCTTCTCCTCTGGAAACAAGTGAGCGATTCGCCACAGGTGTGTCTCCGAATCAGACAATCTACACAAGTATGACGGCTTTTTCTAAAATAAAAAGATTATCCGTATTTGTTGTGTTGGCAGAAAACACGTACCACATTGTCAGCTTTGTGGACACTGAGGAAGTGGAGGTTGTTCCTGCGGTCTGGGTGAAGAACGGTGTGTGTTTCTGGCCTCCGTACAAGGATGAAGGAGTTCAGAGGGCGACCAAGCGTGCGGAGCAACCGGAGAAGTCTTGGTCTGCGTATAAGGTTAAAATCATGTATACTGCAAGTATGTATATTTCCTGTTTTCAAAATACATTAAATTTGAAAGGTTAACAGGTTAATTACTAAACAAATGTGTGTGTATTTTGATTTTCGACTCCTGTTATTGATAGATAACTACAGTGAAGCTGTGCGGAAGCTGCCTCTCGCGGAGCAGCAGACTGATCTCCAGCCGGAGGACGAGACTTACTCCATCAGGCCACTGAAACGGAAAATAAAGTAGGATTGTGTATATTATGAGGGTTTTTAACGTAAATGCGTATCATGAGGGGTTTGTGCTTAAAACAAGAACAAATATCTGCCAACGGAGTAAAAAAAATAAACTTAATTCAAAGAGAAAACAAGATTATTTTTCTGACCCCATTGCAGTGTTAATTTGGTTGACGAATCATTTTTAACAGACGAAAACGAGATGACGACCAAATAAAAATGCGTTTTGAATGACTAAAACTATGACTATAATCCACTCTTATTTTCGTCAACGAATATAAATGAGATGAAAATGATAGAGAGGGATGATTGAAGTGTAACGTGCTGATCTAACCGCAGGAAACGCGGCGCTGTTGCGCCCTCTACAGGCTTGTGCAGCAGCACTTCTTCGCAATTAATGAATAGCGCACATTTATGCAAGCTAATGTTGATGAATTATGACAATGTTTACTTCAACAATGTTGTTCATATGGTAGTATGTTTTTAGACGGTTGTAAGAATGCATATTTTATCTCCCTCATCTGAACTTAAATGAGCAGCCTGCAGACATTTCAGAATAAGAGTCACGGTGTATGCGGGATGGTTTATTTTTTTTTTTTTTCCCTGGTCATTATTGTTATTTTGTTTACACAACAAACTGTATTTAACTTAATTTAATTTCTATTTAATTCATAATAAACTACTGTATCTTCTGTCACAGGAAGGAAAGACTAAGAACATTACTGGACACATTATTCTATATATTTTACAAGTATAAGGGTTATTATAATTAAACCTAAAACTCTAAAAAAAAAATTTGTATTACTTGAAATAAACGTTATCTGAAATAAAAAATAAAACACTTTAATGACATTTAAAAGCAAAAACTAAAAGACACAAACAAAAAAATACTAAAACATTTTACTAAAATTACAATGAAAGCAGAAAAACTAAAAATCAAATCTAATCTTTTTTTTTTTTTTTTTTAACAAAATCTATAATAGTACCTCAATGATAAGTACTGAATTTAGCTCTCTTTCATGTTTTTTTGCACTTAAACGGTCAAAAAGTGTCTGTTTTGGCAAGTAAAGTACAGTTGCTTGTCTTAAATGAACATAAACAGTTTGGAGAATATCAGATGTGTATCAGTGTATTGGATCTGTGTATTGTTAGAGAAATGCTTACTTAATGAATTACAATTGAACTAAATTAGATTTTAGTCGACTAAAACTAAAACAATTTCCGATGACTAAAATATGACTAAAACTGGCATTTTAGTCAAAAGACTATGATTAAAACTAAATCAAAATTTGCTGTCAAAATTAAAGGTGCCCTAGAATCAAAAATTTAATTTATCTTGGCATAGTTGAATAACAAGAGTTCAGTACATGGAAATGACATACAGTGAGTCTCAAACTCCATTGTTTCCTCCTTCTTATATAAATCTCATTTGTTTAAAAGACCTCAGAAGAACAGGCGAATCTCAACATAACACCGACTGTGACGTAACAGTCGGGATCATTAATATGTACGCTCCCAAATTTGCATATGCCAGCCCATGTTCAAGGCATTAGACAAGGGCAGCCAGTATTAACGTCTGGATCTGTGCACAGCTGAATCATCAGACTAGGTAAGCAAGCAAGAACAATAGCGAAAAATGGCAGATGGAGCAATAATAACTGACATGATCCATGATTACATGATATTTTTAGTGATATTTGTAAATTGTCTTTCTAAATGTTTCGTTAGCATGTTGCTAATGTACTGTTAAATGTGGTTAAAGTTACCATCGTTTCTTACTGTATTCACGGAGACAAGAGCCGTCACTATTTTCATTTTTAAACACTTGCAGTCTGTATAATTCATAAACACAACTTCATTCTTTATAAATCTCTCCAACAGTGTGTAATGTTAGCTTTAGCCACGGAGCACTATCAAACTCATTCAGAATCAAATGTAAACATCCAAATAAATACTATACTTGAACATCTTGTAAAGATCCATTTGAGGGTTATATTAGCTGTGTGAATTTTGTAAATGCGCTGTATTATAGTCGAGAGCTCCGGGGGCGGGGAGCGCGAGATTTAAAGGGGCCGCAGCCTGAATCGGTGCATAGTTAATGATGCCCCAAAATAGGAAGTTAAAAAAATTAATTAAAAAAAAACCAATGGGGTATTTTGAGCTGAAACTTCACAGACACATTCAGGAGACACCTTAGACTTATATTACATCTTGTGAAAGAACGTTCTAGGGCACCTTTAACACTGCTCCACTGGCAGATATTTGTTCTTGTTTTAAGCACAAACTCACTTCATTTTAATACATTTTTTACTTAATATCTTCAGTCATTTCTCTTCTCCAGTAAATGTATCTTGATTTAAGAATGTTTAGATATTTGTGCTCCAAAACAAGACAGAAACACTGAGGATTTGATGTGTGAACATACACATTTATTAGTATTTCACTGAAAATTCACCCTAAATTGATCAAATTGTGTAATTATACAATTTCTTACCTCCTCCAAAGACGAAACAGACAGCTTCTGGAGGAATACGACACTGACGAGGAGGCCACCGCACCCCAAAAAGCGAATTCACCACAAGCCCCACAAATACAACCACCATGCAAAAGAACCATATTGTCAGCTTCCAATGAGCTTCAACCAAGTCCTCCAGGCCAAAGACAAAACCCGAGTGTGACGCAGGGCGCAGAAACGTCCACACCGTCCTTGTTGGAGTGGCATCAAATAACTGTTGGGTCTTCTTCACAGCAGTCACCTTCTCCTCCGCTTCTCCACACACCGCGACAGCTGTGGCCAGAGAGAAGTTCAGCCAGAGCATCACAGGACCGTGTAAGTGAGTTTCGACAGGACGTGACTTCACCTTCTCCCGAACAGGCAACACCGTCTCTGTGGCATCAGGAAAACGGCCTGTCATGCTGTGATCCATTCATAAGATGTAAGATTTTTTGGCTTATTTTCAATCATATTTTGCACATCAATAACGATAACACACCAGTGGACGATAACGTTCTGTTTATTATAAGTGCGCTGCAATTTTGTCGACTGGAGCTGGAGCTCTGATTGGCTGCCAGTGTTTTATCACTCATCATGTGATTCCAATGATGTCGTTGCACTGTGATGTTATCGTTTTAGTTGTGATGTGGACTCTGCTGCTCTTTTACATTTTTAGAATTATATCTTTATTGTTATAGTCATCGTTCTTGGTGTGAACAGGCATTAAAGTCGGCATGAAATGTAAGTTGCGCTTTTCTTACCTAATGTGACGTATATGTGAGTAAAACGCTTCGCAAACAAGAACAAATGTTGGGCGGGGCTTGATTATGTCTGTGGGGAATTGTTTGGATGGTGGTGGTTTGCTATTGGTGGATCTCATGTGAGTGACAGGTTGCCCCGCCTTCATCATCAGAGAAGAAGAGAGATGTTGCTGCAAGATACTCTGATTCAAGATTACGAGACATGAATTTAAAACGATAATGATGTGCACCGATAAATCACACTGGGCAATATTCCATAAAAAAATAGGAATTGTCGTTTATTATTTCATGGTGACTTTAAGTATAAGACTCATATGTCGATGTGGTAACCTTACAATCCCTGTGTTTGATGTTTCAGCGCTTCTTCACGACCTGACCACAAAGCAAGAGATTGTTATGGAGCAACAGATGAGCTTAATAAAGATGGTTCAAGATCTCCAGTCAAACAATGTCAGAGAGGTCACAGATGCTGACCGTTTAAATCAAAGACGTTTTCCGATTGGAGACCTAAGCTCGTTAACTGCCCTGGAGAATGATCTGCGATCCTGTCCGGAAACCAGAAGAAAAGTGGTGGGTAACTCTCAGTCATGCACATTTACATGCTGTCATCACTTAAAAGTCTGCATCGTGTCGTTCCAAAACCATAAGTCTTTCAAACACAAATGAAGATATTTGTAATGAAATCTGTAATGAAAAACTGCGTAAATATTCTGGGCTCTTCTGCTTATCTATAAATAGTATGCTTTATTAATAAGCTGTGTACTGAATTTGGTCCTCCAATATCACTGTCTTACATTAAAGGGGACCTATTTTCACAAGATGTAATATCAGTCTCTGGTGTCTCCAGAATGTGTGTGTGAAGTTTCAGCTCAAAATCCCCCACAGATCATTTATTATAGCTTGTCAAATTTGCCCCTATTTGGGTGTGAGCAAAAACACGCCGTTTTTGTGTGTGTCGCTTTAAATGCAAATGAGCTGCTGCTCTCCGCCCCCTTTCCAGAAGAGGGCGGAGCTTTAACAGCTCAACAACAACAAAGCTGGAGAATCTCACGCAGCCAAAATGAGGATTGTCAGTAACGGTGTTCAGCCTTACATTGTTCAAACCGGAGTCGACACTGATGGAGAGACTCAGGAAGAAGTTACAACTTTTAGACGTTTCTGAATGGTTAGTGGATAAATTGATGTAGTTGCTGTGGAGTTGATTCAACTCATCCACTAGCATGTGCCGTCATGTTCATCTTTTGTGTTGAATTGACCCTCGTTTGTGAAGCAGTCCGGCGTAAAATGACGGCATGACAACAACACTCTACTACAACAACTCTTCCTCTTCTCTAAAGCAGCCCAACATGGCCCCGCCCCCTTTGTTGTGTGTTCTAGGGGGCGGGGTTTATGTAAATTTAGGGTTTGTGATGTCACTAACCCAGGAAGAAGCTTGTTGTAGTCCCTACCAGCCATTTAAAAAGTGATTTCTGTAAAAGAAAATATCTCCTTTGCATTGAACTTTGAGCGTCGTAACTTTGCAGATGTTGTTTATGATCAAACAGCAACATTACACACTAACTAAAGTTAAAAAAGTCAAATCATAATCAAAGACCCCTTTAAGGCATGTTAAGCATTTTCTTTATAATGGTTTTCTATGGGAGAAAAATGCTTAACATGCAATTTAGAGCGTTGCGTTCATATTCTGGTCTCTTCTGCTTATCTGTAAATAGTATGCTTTATTAATAAGCTGTGTACTGAATTTGGTCCTCCAATATCACTGTCTTAGTACATTAAAGGGGACCTATTTTCACAAGATGTAATATAAGTCTCTGGTGTCTCCAGAATGTGTCTGTGAAGTTTCAGCTCAAAATCCCCCACAGATCATTTATTATAGCTTGTCAAATTTGCCTCTATTTGGGTGTGAGCAAAAACACGCCGTTTTTGTGTGTGTCCCTTTAAATGCAAATGAGCTGCTGCTCCCGCCCCCTTTCCAGAAGAGGGCGGAGCTTTAACAGCTCAACAACAACAAAGCTGGAGAATCTCACGCAGACAAAATAAGGATTTTGTGTTTTGGTTAAATAGTGACGGCATGTTTTAAAAACATTTCAGGTACATGAGCTGGGAATGTTGGGCGGAGTGGATGTGAAGGACACCGTCTGGAGAATAATGAAGCAGGCGATCAAAAATGACTTGGCCAAAACTGTGAACTGGAGAGGTGTGAATGGAAAAACGTCTTTCCAAAGTTTAGAGCTTAAAAGCGTTGTGATTGGTAAGTGCTTCTGTCGTAAATCTTTCTGGAACTCTACAAGCATCTTGGTTCTGGGATCAGTGGCGTCTCTATTTATTATGATTTCAGCGTTTTAACTCTGTGTGTGTGTGCTGCTCTTCTAGAGGCTGTGAGAAGAAATCCCACATGTGCACAAATAACGGAGCTGGAGGTGGAGAAAGCCATCATACGTTGGTTTCATCTAGCTGGTGACCGCGAGGGCGGCAGAAAAAAGCGAGCGCCGTTGCAAGATGTTAGTGTAGAGAACTGATGTGAAGTGAATCTCTACAAAGAGAGAAAATACTTGCTCGCAGTATATTAACATGTTTATTTACATTTGTGTTGCTTTAATTTTGACTATACATCTTTGCACGTCTGTAAATATATTTTATATTTAATTTGTCCCAATTTTATATTTAACTAGCTTTTGTTTATTGTTTTTTTTTGCCTTATGCACTACAACATATTTAATTTATTGCTTAGTTTCTATCGTCTTTTTAGGTGTTGTGTGCTTATTTATTTCTTATTCTATTGCTGGTATTCTATCTTTTCACATTCTGTTTTCTCGTATCAAAACTTTGCATTTGCACATCTAGAAGATTTTATTTTTCATTTGTCATTTAACACATTTGTTAATATTTGTGCAACTTTATGCAATACAACTTTTAAATCTACATTTTATTGTTTTAAAGCTGCTGTCCACGATTTTTGGCCCTCTAGCGGTTAATAAACAGAACTGCACGCGTCTTGCGGAAGAACATTCTAGCCGGAGCTACTTTTTTCCATGTATGTCTATGGCGAGTCACGCAGTTACTGTGATACTCTGCGGCGGGTCCTACCAGTCCGGTCTGAAATAGTCCGAATATAAACACTTATTATAAGTGTACCATAATGATTCAGGATAACACAAAAACACAGTTTGGAAAATTGATTCATGTTGTATATTCTCATTATATCATTTTTGTAAATTTTTAACACAAAAAAGTTGTGGACTGCAGCTTTAAACATTTTAGCTTATAGCTTGGTTTCTATTGTATTTTATTCTTACGATTTATTTATTGCTTTTGTCTTATTCTTGTTTTATCTTATTTTGTTTATCCGACGCATTTTCACATTGTATTTATTTGTGCTGTTATCTGGCTAATATTTGATCAATTTTTGTTATTTTCGTCTGCATTAATAAAGTTTATACTTTGCATTTGCTTAGTTTCTGCAGTTTTTCTTTTCAGTTTTGCATTTCACAGTATATGAATATTATATAGCAGTTCCTTTTCAAACAGGAAATGAAATGGTCAAAAAAAAAAAATTTTTTTGGTGGATACAAAATATTGACGTTTTTCGTTAGCGAGATTTAAATCGAACGATTACACCGTAACCGTTTTCGTGCGTTTTTAAATGTCGCTTCTAAACTAGGATTTACGGTACTGAAAAGACAGTGCGAAAATCTATTGGTCCTTTCAATGGTGACGTCACGCCTCTAGGAAATGGTCAACTGTTTTGTAAGATTTGTGTAAACATTACTGATACATGCTCGACTATCCTCATCCTCAAACCCAGCGTGTATTTGAAAGAAAACACACCAGACTGAACGCGAGGCTCTTTGGAAATCACCATCAACGATAGAAACTCTCCTCACAAACAACAGACTTTATTGTTCAGCAGGGAAGCGACTAGAATGTCTGCATCGGTTGATATCCACGCGCAGCTGGCGTCCATCATCGAGCGCTTCGCCAAATGCGCGCTGCTGGAGATGAGTCGCGCGGTGGAGCAGGAGATGACGCGCCGGCAGATGGAGGTCGAGACGCTGCTGGTCAAACTGCAGTTTACCGAGAGCGAGCTGCGATCAGCCCGACAGAACCAGCCGAACCTGCGCTCAGTGGGAATACAGGTCAATAACAGCGGGCAGAGAGGTACACTTCAGTTCAGACTGACACACTTTCATTTAAAGTCAACATGATGCGGTTTAATGCGCGATTCGTCCGTGCCTTTTGGTCCTTTCAGTCTTTAATCATAATGTATTGACTTGATCTTCCGCTGAAACGACTTTCTTTAGCCGGTGACGTATGGAAGGCCGCCCGGACGTTGAGCCAATAGCTAGAGAGCTAAGTTGTAACCCCGCCCCTTTATCCTGTCATTCTAACGCCGCATAAAACTAGCCTAGCGGCGAACGCAGAGATGGTGAAAAGGTGCGTTTTCGGATGTTTTCCTCTTAAGACCCTGTTCCCCATCCCTAAAACCCCCTGGTTACGATCCCGTTGGCTTGAGTTTTTGCACTTTGAAGAAGGAGGAATAACGGAGAATTCGCGCTTGTGTTCGAGGCATTTCACCCGTGAATGCTTCCAGAATTTAACACAGCACGAAATGGGCTTCGCTAAAGTTCTGTGTTTGACAGATACAGCCGTTCCGTCAGTTTACACCGTTGGTAACGTTACATCGCCAACAGTGAAGGTAAGTGTTACTACCCTAAAAAAGTCCTCAGAGAAGAACCATGGGATCCTAGCTAAAAAATGTATATAGTTATGAAAACGTTCTTTCTGAATGCTCTCCAGTTTTTTTTTTTTTTTTCTTGGTTAATTGAACATTTCATTTAATCATTCTTCAAACATTACAGTAACGTTACTTTTGAATGTTCTCTGAACGTTCCGAAACACGTAGTTTAACATTTAAATAATGTTAGACGAACATTCAACTTATTAAGACAAAATATTCCATGAATGATAAATAAATAACATTTTTATGATGTTTTTAGAACATTATTAAAGACCAGATAACTATTAACGTTAACTTTTTTTTATAACTTTGAGACAACGTTGCAACAACGTTCTGACAACGTTCCTTGTTAGCTGGGATTTCATGGTAAAATTAAAATAAGGTATTTATAAAAAGTATTTTAATAAAAGTAAACAGTAATAAGATAAGAATGAACAAACAAATAACAACCAATAGTACTGATAAAAACAGTAGAACAAAGATAAAAATGAAATAAACAGATTTCAGGTAATATTCAGGTATGAAATACTATAATGTATCAATTAAATATATGTTAATCCTTTTAAAGCTAAATAAGTTATTTAGTCAAGAGCAGATTTAAGACTTTTGTTCTTTAATTGACCATATGCACGGAATGTTCTTAAAAACTTCCGCAAAGCTGGAAAACTTCTGGTGAAATGTCACTTGATGATGTGTTGGTTTATAATCAGAATATAGTCAGTTCTAGCATTAATTTAGTTATTGAAACGTAAGATGACATTTAAAAAAAAAGACTTTTCTCAGTGTTCAAAAAATTCAATTCGACCATCAGTTTTCACACTTTTGTGTGAAAAAAACGCCATAAAACACTGTAAATTAAACATTTATTGTGCACTTTTGCTAGACTCATTGAATAAAATGTGAGTTTTCACAAATGTGCTGAAATCATTGAACTTGCGCTGCACTGACTGAGAAAAGTTATTGTTTTTCATGAGATTTTGTACTTCATACTGCACCTTGACAAAATGTATTTTTAAACCTAGTGATTTTATAATGTTTAATATTTATTCAAAAATGAAACTGAGTGAAAAACTATTACAGGAAATGGCTGATATATGTGCAAATAAAATGGTCCTCTGCCGCCATCTGCTGGTTATAGTAATAATTAATGTCTTTTTTTTATTTTAAATAAGTGTTTTCTATCAGTCTTGAAATGTTTGGTTTTACAAATAGGGACAATCTCAGAAGGATGAATAAATAATGCTTTTGGTCATCACATTAAAAATAACATTTGAAGTGCTGGAAAAATGTTGCATGTGTGTCTAATTACAGACACGACGTTTCTTATTCAAACAATCTTTATTGCAATCGATAAAACTGGTTTATTGGCAAATTAGGCAAGTGTGATATAAATACCACATTAAAAAGTTTTACCATTGATGGTTTTGTGTCAATGTGCAGTCAGTACAGAATGACAGCTAACAGTTCACCGCAAATACCCAAGCTGGCTTATCGAAAACCAGGAAGTAACCGTGCATATGATCAGTCAACATTAATGACAGAAGACAGCAGCAGGTATTTTAAGCTACTGTCACTTTAAGACCAAATGCACGGATCTGACACGCGTCAGATTTTTTTGACTGTTAGAAGACTTTTTATTTTAAATCTGTGCTTATAAGGATACTCACCAAAATGGGCATTTTGACATAATTTTGTGTGTATTCATCCGTTTAAGACGCAAAAGAGAACTCAGCTTGGTAATAGCGCGCTGTCTGAGTCTGTGTGTGTCCGTCTGACAGCCACCGACTCGAGATGTGGCCTGCCAGTGTCCCGCTTATGGTCAGAGAAAGAGTGTTTCAGTTCAGACTGCAAAGTCCAAACGACGGTGTGAAGGTAAAGTTATACCTGCACTCAGATCTGCGTCTATTCTGCTCTGTAACATCCACTCCATTCTCATTCCATATGCTTTGATTCAGTATTATGTTACAATACTGAAGTAAAATAGGTTGCAAATTCTGAATCATGTTGACTTTAAATATTAGTGCTTATATTGATTACAAAAACACATCATATAACACAAGAACAGGTATCAGATGGCTGTGTTCTGGTCTTATTACCACTTATAGAGATGATTTAAACAAAAATGATCATTCTTTGTTGATTCGATGTTGTTCCAAACCTGTATTTCTTTCATGCAGCAGAAAGAGATTTCTTTCATGCAGTAAGAGATTTCTGAGAAACGCTGTTAAAAGTGGATCACACCGAGTGCAACATCACACTTGTAGCCAATCAGCAGCAAGGGGCGTGTCCACTCATGATGGGGGAGGTGTTTGTGAATTTTGGGGTGGAGCTATCAAGATCCTCTTGGGTAGGGGCGTGTTTGTTTTGGTGATTTCAAATATCAACATCGTTTCTCAGACATCGCTTACTGCACCTTTAACAATGCATGTATGTGTATATGCTGTATTTATCCATCATTTCAAAAACACTTTCTCACCAGAGGTAAACCTCAACTTCATAAAGATAAATAAAAATCATGATGGAGAATCACAGACGGAGACACACACGGGCGATTCTTCAGTGCAGACGTTCACACTGAACGTAAGGATTCTTCATTATTAGATCCCTCTTCTTCAGTATATGTCATACAGTAACCGGATTCTTTGTCATTCCCAAATGCAGGAAGATGGAATTAAATCCATTCAGATCAAAGAGGAACACATGGAGGACGGACAGTGGGACAGCGGACCGAGTAAAACACACAGACATGCTTTCAAGAATTATGATTTTACATCAGATGCCAAGTGTTTACTCTTTATTATCGTCAAATATAATGTTCTACTATTCATTCTCAGTCTTATTCGGATGATTGTTTTTATTCCTAGTTTCTCCTGCTCTTTGCCCGTTGGGTCCAGATGTGGAAGACCAGGATAGTTTCAGCACGGGAACAACAGGAGCAGCTAGAGAGGGTGAGAGATCTCTTCATATCAGGACGAGTTATGGACTTTTTTTACAAGCATCATAGGAAATTGTTTTCACATACCATCATGTATTTTAAACTTGACTGAAATGCTGTATTGTCCAATCAGCATCATTTTATTATGTTTAATCTGCAGGTAGTGATTTTATCCTAACGAGTAAAATGAAGCCCAGTGGAATGTGGAATTCGCCTATTTCCGAAGAATATCCAGCGAACTCTGGAGCCCAGAGTTTGGACGCTTCTCCTCTGGAAACAGGTGAGCGATTCGCCACAGGTGTGTCTCCGAACCGACGGCACGATCCAAACGCGCATCAGTACGTGGACGAACCGTACAGAACTGCTAACCATGCGCTTCCGTCGGCGTCAGAACACAGAGACGCAAATGCAGAGAGAAGCTCTCGCTGCCCTCAGTGTGGAAAGACCTTCACCACACGCTTCTACCTGAAGATCCACCAAAGAATCCACACCGGAGAGAGACCGTACACCTGCCCTCAGTGCGGCAAACGCTTCTACTGCAACTCTCACCTGATTTCACACCAGCGCTCGCACACTGGAGAGAAACCGTACAGTTGTGAAGAATGCGGCAAGTCCTACTCTCATTTAAACTCACTGAAACTGCACCAGCGCAGCCACACTGAAGAGGAGGCGTATGCGTATTGGTAGCCTTCACAGTCACAGATTCACTAGTGACAAGCGTTTATCAAATGCCACATTTTGTTTTAAATTTGACTTGTTTTGACATACTTTATGGAGGTTTTTTATAATAAATAGTAATATTGCTTCAAGTTTGATATACTGTTTTTCAGTAGTTGGTCAACAGATCACATTTATATACATCTGTTTGATAACCATCAGCAGTCACATGAAATGCATTTCATTTATATATGAATTTAATTTTTCATTTTATAACCTGTAAAATGATGCTATATGCCTTCTATGTTGTTTTCCACTACTTTGTGTTTGCGTGAATTATTTAATATGGGAGCATCAAGAAGATTCATTTTGCAGTTGACAATAAAACAAATGACTTTCTGATGTAAAATCATAGCTGCCGTGTCTTTCTGGGCTATTTATTTTACACTGTGTATTGCAGGAATATGTGTAAGTTTGTTTCTGTGTGGTTTATCTGTTCTAGAGACTCAACTGCTTCATAATGTCAGATCAAAACAGTAAGGGTCTTGGATAAGTGTTAAAGTGGAAATTAACTTAAACAAATAAAACTTGAAGGGTTAGTTCATCATTGGTTGTTACAGAAGCTCAAACATGCTGCGTAACACGAGAATGAACCTCATTGGTTGTTACAGAAGCTCAAACGTGCTGCGTAACGAGAATGAACATCATTGGTTGTTTCAGAACCTCAAATGTGCTGCATAACACGAGAATGAACCTCATTGGTTGTTACAAAACCTCAAACGTGCTGCGTAACGCGAGAATGAACCTCATTGGTTGTTACAAAACCTCAAACGTGCTGCGTAACGCGAGAATGAACCTCATTGGTTGTTACAGAAGCCCAAACGTGCTGCGTAACACGAGAATGAACCTCATTGGTTTCAGAACCTCAAATGTGCTGCGTAACACGAGAATGAATCTCATTGGTTGTTACAGAAGCTCAAACGTGCTGCGTAACACGAGAATGAACATCATTGGTTGTTACAGAAGCTCAAACGTGCTGCGTAACATGAGAATGAACATCATTGGTTGTTACAGAAGCTCAAACGTGCTGCGTAATACGAGAATAAACCTCATTGGTTGTTACAGAACCTCAAACGTGCTGCGTAACATGAGAATGAACATCATTGGTTGTTACAGAAGCCCAAACGTGCTGCGTAACATGAGAATGAACCTCATTGGTTTCAGAACCTCAAATGTGCTGCGTAACACGAGAATGAATCTCATTGGTTGTTACAGAACCTCAAACATGCTGCGTAACACGAGAATGAACATCATTGGTTGTTACAGAAGCTCAAACGTGCTGCGTAATACGAGAATAAACCTCATTGGTTGTTACAGAAGCTCAAACGTGCTGCGTAATACGAGAATAAACCTTATTGGTTGTTACAGAAGCTCAAACGTGCTGCGTAACACGAGAATGAACCTCATTGGTTGTTACAAAACCTCAAATGTGCTGCGTAACATGAGAATGAACCTCATTGGTTGTTACAAAACCTCAAATGTGCTGCGTAACATGAGAATGAACATCATTGGTTGTTACAGAAGCTCAAACGTGCTGCGTAATATGAGAATGAACCTCATTGGTTGTTTCAGAACCTTAAACGTGCTGCGTAACACGAGAATGAACCTCATTGGTTGTTACAAAACCTCAAATGTGCTGCGTAACATGAGAATGAACCTCATTGGTTGTTACAGAACCTCAAACGTGCTGCGTAACATGAGAATGAACATCATTGGTTGTTACAGAAGCTCAAACGTGCTGCGTAACACGAGAATGAACCTCATTGGTTGTTACAAAACCTCAAATGTGCTGCGTAACATGAGAATGAACCTCATTGGTTGTTACAAAACCTCAAATGTGCTGCATAACATGAGAATGAACCTCATTGGTTGTTACAAAACCTCAAATGTGCTGCGTAACATGAGAATGAACCTCATTGGTTGTTACAGAAGCTCAAACGTGCTGCGTAACACGAGAATGAATCTCATTGGTTGTTACAGAAGCTCAAACGTGCTGCGTAACACATGAAAATGAACCTCATTGGTTGTTACAGAAGCTCAAACGTGCTGCGTAACATGAGAATGAATCTCATTGGTTCTTGCGGAAGTTTTCAGATCTATTTATGAACTTTTTTTAAGCGTCAAAGTGGTAGTTGCGTAGACTGTCAATGGAGGGACAGAAAGCTTCATTTGTGTTTCAAAGATGAACGAAAGTCTTTTACGGGTTTGAAACGAGATGAGGGTGAGTAAATGATGACAGAAGTTTCATTTTTGGGTGAACTATCACTTTAATATTGAACAGTGTTATGTCCAGTAACTAATGAATAAATAATAAATTGTCCAATAAAAAAATGCAATTTAAAATAAAATAAAACATAATAGAAATGATCAAAGTACAGTACAACAGTATGCCCAATCATAAATAAATAAATGACGTTTTTAAATAAAATAAAAACTAATATTGAGAAAATCATATATAGAAATGTCTTCAGTCTTGAGATTTTTTTTTTTTTTTTTTTGAGTCTTGTTCAAGAAAAGTGTTAATGATGTGAAAAGACAGAGTTCTTATTTTCTTGTGTTTTTACTATAAAATAGCTTTTGAAAATTCATGTAAATCGTGTAAAATCTCCACACAAAATTCTATTCTGCACCTTCCGCTGCTCGCGTGTCTTTTAATTTGCTGAGCGTTTCCTAAAAGGAAACACGTCACGAGTGAGCAGGACCCAGAGAAGCTCTTGTGTTGTTCTTCATAGTAATGTCATGTTCAGAGTGTTTTGAGAGCGAGATGAGCTCCGCGGGGATGATCCAGACTCAGATCTCCGCGATCATGACCGTGCTGGCGAAGGCGGCGGTGGCGGAGATCAGTCAGCTGCTGGAGGAAGAGGCTGCTGCTCTTCATCAGGAGATCCGGAGGAGAAACGAGGAGATCCAGGGACTGAAGACTCGACTGATGCTCACGGAGACTGAACTACAGAGAGTCACTGCAGAGTCACAGAGATGCTCCGTCGGCGTTCAGGTGGAGATCATGATGGACACGAGTGAGTATTTAAAATGTATAGTTACATTTCTGTAATGTTAGTAAATTATAAACATAAAATTAGTACAAAAAGGTTAATTAATTAGTGAATAAAATTGTAAAAATATTTTCATCGTAAATATAGTAAACATTACTTTAAAAAAAAAATAATTCAGCTAATAATTTTATATATATATATATATATATATATATATATATATATATATATATATATATTATATATATATATTAAACAAAGTAAATGTAATAAAAACAATTCTATGTTGATTATTTATATATATATATATATATATATATATATATATATATATATATATGGAAACCTTGGGTCCTGCCATCCATGTGGATGTTACTTGGTGGTCATAATGTTATGCCTGATCGGTGTACATAGATTTTATCCCTGGAACTGTTTGATTTGTTGTAGAATTTGAATTAAAACATCTTATTGACATATGACTTGTGTTTCTCGACAGGTGTAACGGCTCATTCTCGGGAAGCTCAAGCTGAGAAGGTCATTGTGAAGAACCTCTCAGAGGAGAAACCTCACTTTTCACATGCGGCGGACGTGAATTCACAGCAGCTGAAACAAGAAGAGTCCGTAACGCCACTGAAGGAACCGGAGGAAGAGGAGCTCGGTGGACTGGAGTTTGAGATGAAGATCGAACAGGTGGAAGAACTTGTGGATCAGACACTGAATCAAGTTCAGGTGGAGCAGAAGCGTGAAGAACAAAACCACTGCGATGACGGAAACTCTCATTTATGGTCTTCAGGGAAAGCATTTGACCATCCTGAAAGTCTTATGGAGTCTGAGCAACATTCTCAGAATTTTACAGATCCATATGTGATGATGGAGGATCCGATGACTACGTCGACTCAATCCGGTTTATTGGCTCCCGGTGTTGTTCTGGAGAACGAGAGCTTTGGCGCTGCAGACGTTGAGTACGGTTTGAATCTTCAGGATTCCCACAGACGCTCAACCAGATCTGACTTGGCGCCATTTAACAGACTTCCATCCTCACATTCAAGCTCGTGTTTGCCCAAAGCGCTCACACGGAGGGCGTGTGCAGGCGGGCAGACGGGCCCCAAACCCTTCCGATGTGAGGAGTGTGGCAAGGGCTTCACACAAAGTACCCGGCTCAAATCACACAGACGAGTGCACACGGGTGAAAAACCCTTCCGGTGTGAGGAGTGCGGCAAAGGCTTCACACAGAGGACGCGGCTCATAACACACAAACTAGTGCACACGGGTGAAAAACCCTTCCGATGCCAGCTGTGCGGTAAGACCTTCTCCAGACAGGACAACTGCCTCAGACACTTGCGCTTGCACAGCGGACAGAGATGATGAACGTGGACACGAGGTGTTTCATATCATGTCTCAATGTGGGATTTCTTAGTATTGTAATTGTGTTGCATTTCTGCATTAAGGCCTGTTTCACACATCTTACACATTCATTACGCGACGTCTCCCTTGCCATGACAGTAATGTTTCATGATGAACAAGTTTGTAAGGTTCATTATAGTTTCGACTGAAACATTTTTTTTTAATTTTCATTTAGTTTAACTTGATGTACTAAAATACCTAAAACTGAAATAGGGCTGCACGATGTATCATTTTAGCATCAATATCGTGACGTGCGCATCCACCATAGTCATGCAATGCGACTGCGATTACTTTATCTCTGTTATATTTGCTGTTATTTCATATTTCGATCTTATTAGTCTATTTATAAACGTATTCTATCTCTATTGTTACAGTTACAACCGCAAACAAAAACAGCATTCCATCTTCATCGCTCAGCTAAAATGAAAAACTAAAACCACCAGTAGGTGGCGGCAAATCATTGTCTTAATGAGTTAGTCATTGAATTATTCACTTAACCGATTCAAAACAGCCGATTCATTCAGGGACAAAGCAGAAGTGAGTCATCGAGTCATTCATTAGAACGATTCATTAAAACGCGGATTCCTTCAGTAACGAAACTGAAACTGTGTTTCTCGAAGACATGCAATGGCTCTACTGTTTGGAACTATTTTCATTGGCAAAATAGAGAAAAAACAGTCTAAAATGTAAGTCCCCTAATAGCCCATTAACTTATTGTTTATTGAATTGTTGCAGGCCTATAAAATCGATATCGCATTTGCAAACGTGCCGATATTTGGGAAAACAGCACTTTTGCTTGTGTGATATTGCTTATAAGTACTTAAAAAAAAAAGAATGTGTTTTTGACTTTGTTAAATATTCACATTCTTCATGGTGTCGTTTGCAGGGAAGAGAAGCTATTTTATCCCATTGCATGATCATTTGGTGTTTTCACTTCACTTTTGTAGAATTCCGTTCACAATGTTGATCAGTTTACCATGAAAACAGTGTCACGCGCTGCTGCTTCAGCCATCATGTGGTAGAAAATGTCCAAATAATAAAAAAAAATGTTCAAAAAGCTGACACAAGTCGATCCATTTCTTTGTTGGAAGGGTGTAAATGTAACTGAAGTTTTATTGTTGTCACTTTCACATATGACCACGGAGGAGAACATGGAGACAGACACCGACACACTGTATTTTTTTTTGTATTTATTTCAACAAATGACAACCAAAATCAAACCCATAGAAGCTTGTGAACAGTTTTGAAGTGGCTGTGTGCAAGAGTCATACTCACAAATGTAATGTTAATTATTAAACAAAACAAAATGCAAAACTTTCAAAAATACTAAGCAATGTGATTATTTTATTAAATGATAGGCAGTGGGTTTAATCAGTGACATTATTAGATTTGCTATACGGCATCTTCCCGTCACCTCCTCGACCTGCTTCCCTTAGTGTGTTTACATGTAGAAAAGGCTAACAATCTCATTGATTGTTACAGAACCTCAAACGTGCCGTGTAACACAAGAATGAATCTCATTGGTTGTTACAGAAGCTCAAACATGCGTAACACAAGAATGAACCTCATTGGTTGTTACAAAACCTCAAACGTGCTGCGTAACATGAGAATGAATCTCATTGGTTGTTACAGAAGCTCAAACGTGCTGCGTAACACGAGAATGAACCTCATTGGTTGTTTCAGAACCTCAAACGTGCTGCGTAACATGAGAATGAATCTCATTGGTTGTTACAGAAGCTCAAACGTGCTGCGTAACACGAGAATGAACCTCATTGGTTGTTACAGAAGCTCAAACGTGCTGCGTAACATGAGAATGAATCTCATTGGTTCTTGCGGAAGTTTTCAGATCTATTTATTAACTTTTTTTAAGCGTCAAAGTGGTAGTTGCATAGACTGTCAATGGAGGGACAGAAAGCTTCATTTGTGTTTCAAAGATGAACGAAAGTCTTTTACGGGTTTGAAACGAGATGAGGGTGAGTAAATGATGACAGAAGTTTCATTTTTGGGTGAACTATCACTTTAATATTGAACAGTGTTATGTCCAGTAACTAATGAATAAATAAATGAATTGTCCAATAAAACAATACAATTTAAAATAAAATAAAACATAATAGAAATGCTCAAAGTACAGTACAACAGTATGCCCAATCATAAATAAATAAATGACGTTTTTAAATAAAATAAAAACTAATATTGAGAAAATCATATATAGAAATGTCTTCAGTCTTGAGATTTTTTTTTTTTTTGAGTCTTGTTCAAGAAAAGTGTTAATGAGGTGAAAAGACAGAGTTCTTATTTTCTTGTGTTTTTATTATAAAATAGCTTTTGAAAATTCATGTAAATCGTGTAAAATCTCCACACAAAATTCTATTCTGCACCTTCCGCTGCTCGCGTGTCTTTTAATTTGCTGAGCGTTTCCTAAAAGGAAACACGTCACGAGTGAGCAGGACCCAGAGAAGCTCTTGTGTTGTTCTTCATAGTAATGTCATGTTCAGAGTGTTTTGAGAGCGAGATGAGCTCCGCGGGGATGATCCAGACTCAGATCTCCGCGATCATGACCGTGCTGGCGAAGGCGGCGGTGGCGGAGATCAGTCAGCTGCTGGAGGAAGAGGCTGCTGCTCTTCATCAGGAGATCCGGAGGAGAAACGAGGAGATCCAGGGACTGAAGACTCGACTGATGCTCACGGAGACTGAACTACAGAGAGTCACTGCAGAGTCACAGAGATGCTCCGTCGGCGTTCAGGTGGAGATCATGATGGACACGAGTGAGTTTGAACTGATATATATACTGATTTTAAATATGATTTATTAATCATTATATTTCTATAATATTTGTTTTAACATATAAAAGTCACCATGATATATATATTAGGGCTGGGTATTGACACAATTTTCACGATTCGATTAATATACACATGCTTTCAATTCGATTACGTTTTCGATTCGATATCGATTATTTTGGATGTAGTATTTCTGTTACAGTACATGGCAAATTTTCTAGAGGAAAAAAATCTTTTAACTAATTCTGTAAACTACACATGAGAGTCAGCTGGTGCTACTATAATAATATTGAAGGTTAAATTAACTTATTTATATACAAACACTTAAATTACACTCGATGTTTTTATTATAAATAAAGTTTAGAATTACATAATCATATTTCTACTCCAATCTGTTTTTTTGAAATATAAACATTTAAATCGCGGCTGTCATAACTGATTTATTCAAACATACATTAAATATTGAAGAACATTAAAAATTATAATGAATATGTAACGGTGCATAGCTATATTTATCAGAATGCTGCTTTTAGAGTTCACTTTTCTAGCTGACTAATGAGTTTATGGTCACTGAATATGTTTTTCTGAGGTAAATGTGACGTTACGTGACAATGAAGCTGTTTTATTGACGTCTTTCCGAGGTTGAAGCACTGATTGAGCGATTACACGAGACATGATACGGATTTCAGTAAGTTGTACTGTATATTTTAATATACCTTCAGATGTTCATGTTTATTTCGCTGTAACTGGTATTAAAGCGGAGGAGAGGATGATCACATGCTTCTCTTTAACTGAGGCGCTAAAGCGATCTGTCACGCCACGTTAAACGGCGCCAAAACCGTATTTATTTTCTGAATCTCATAATAAGATGGACGTCATTTGAAATCTGAGACTTTGCTTCATATCAAAAGTAACAGATTATTGCGATTTATTGGATGGGAGGCGCTACATATTCTGCTCATTCATCAACTGAAAACAGACTAGACTAATCCATTCTTGGGATTTAAGAATCGGTATCGGCTCGTAAAAATTTTTTTACCCAGCCCTATATATATATATATAATATTAGAGATGCACCGATAGCCGATTATTCAGAATGATATTGGCCGATGCCGATACCGATAGTTTGGTTTTTCTTAAGGAAAAAAAAATTTCTCCCAAATAATGTTGCTTACTATACAGGGAACCTTCTCATTTGGTACACTACAATATTAATGGTTACAACAACAGAGGTATTATATTCAGCTGCTGTTTATTTTCAGATATAATAATGACACTCAAATAATTTTTTAATAATTACACCACTCAAAAAATTAAAGGAACTCTTTGAAAACACATCAGATCTCAATGGGGAAAAATGCTGGATATCTATACTGATATGGACTGGGTAATGTGTTATGAGCAAAAGGATGCCACATCGTTTGATGGAAATGAAAATTATCAACTTACAGAGGACTGACTGAATTCAAAGACACCCTGAGAATCAAAGTAAATATATGGGGTAGCAGGCTAGTCCATTTTGCTGAAATTTCATTGCAGCAACTCAAAATGGTACTCAGTAGTTTGTATGGCCCCCACATGCTTGTATGCATGCCTGACAATGTCGGGGCATGACCCTAATGAAACGACAGATGGTCTCCTGGGGTATTTCCTCCCAGATCTGGACCAGGGCATCACTGAGCTCCTGGGCAGTCTGAGTTGCAACCTGGCGGCATCAGATGGACCGAAACATGTCCCAGAGGTGTTCTATTGGATTTAGGTCAGGCGAGCATGGGGGCCATTCAATGGTATCAATTCCTTAATCCTCCAGGAACTGCCTGCATACTCTCGCCACATGAGGCCGGGTATTGTCATGCACCAGGAGGAACCCAGGACCCACTGCACCAGCGTAGGGTCTGACAATGGGTCCAAGGATTTCATTCCGATACCTAATGGCAGTCAGGGTGCCATTGTATAGCCTGTAGAGCTCTGTGCATCCCTCCATGGATATGCCTCCCCAGACCATCACTGACCCACCACCAAACCGGTCATGCTGAATGATGTTACAGGCAACATAACGTTCTCGACGGATTCTCCAGACCCTTTCACCTCTGTCACATGTGCTCAGGGTGAACCTGCTCTCATCTGTAAAAAGCAGACAGTGGCGGACATGCCAATTCTGGTGTTCAATGGCAAATTCCAGTTGAGTTCCACGGTGCACAGGGCCCAGTAGAGGACGTCGGGCCCTCAGGCCATACTCATGAAGTCTGTTTCTGATTGTTTGGTCAGAGACATTCACACCAGTGGCCTGCTGGTGGTCATTTTGTAGGGCTCTAGCAGTGCTCATCCTGTTCGTCCTTGCACAAAGGAGTAGATACCAGTCCTGCTGATGGGTTAAGGACCTTCTACGGCCCTGTCCAGCTCTCCAAGAGTAACTGCCTGTCTCCTGGAATCTCCTCCATGCTCTTGAGATTGTGCTGAGAGACACAGCAAACCTTATGGCAATGGCACATATTGATGTGCCATCCTGGAGGAGTTGGGCTGCCTGTGCAACCTCTGTAAGGTCCAGGTATCGCCTCATGCTTCCAGTAGTGACCTTAGCCAATTGCAAAACTTGTGAAAAACAGTCAGAAAAAAACACTCCTGTTTTGGGGGTTGTCTCATTGTTGCCCATCTAGTGCACCTGTTGTTAATTTCATTAACACCAAAGCAGCTGAAACTGATTTAAAAAAAAACCCTCTGCTACTGAACTGACCAGATCAATATCCCAGGAGTTTAACTGATTGATGCTATTCATATCAAGTCAAGTCAAGTCACCTTTATTTATATAGCACTTTTTACAATGCAGATTGTGTCAAAGCAGCTTTAAAGTGATAACTGGTATATAAGAAAATGGTGTCAGTGCAGGCAGATCAGAGCACTTTTGAATATCAGATGTCAAGTCAAATGTCAAGTGTCCCCAACTAAGCAAGCCAAAAGGCGACAGCCGCAAGGAACCCAAACAGGAACCCAAACATCAACAGTCAACCAATCATGCTATTTATGGTATGAAAAGTGTTCCTTTAATTTTTTTGAGCAGTGTAATAATCAGACTATTCTTGCACCAATAATACAATTCATTGGCCTGATGATTTGGTTGGCCTGATGATTTTGGCAGCTTGATGTATTAATGTGAAATTCAACTAATACTGACACATATACACTGATCAGGCATAACATTATGACCACCTTCCTAATATTGCGTTGGTCCCCCTTTTGCTGCCAAAACAGCCCTGACCCGTCGACTCCTCTAGACCCCTGAAGGTGTGCTGTGGTATCTGCACCAAGATGTTAGCAGCAGATCCTTTAAGTCCTGTAAGTTGCGAGGTGAAGCCTCCATGGATCTTGGTTGGATTGAGATCTGGCGAATTTGGAGGCCAAGTCAACAACTCAAACTCGTGGTGCTCCTCAAAGCATTCCTGAAAGATTTTTGCTTTATGGCAGGGCACATTGGCCCGGTCCCAAATGCCGGGTAAAGTCCTCTGCATAGCTCGCAGACTTGCGGGCTCAGCTGAAGTGCGCATCGAGGGCGCATTGTGGACACAACGATGGTGCTTGCGAGTACCCTTCTGAAACCTAAAATGATGAATGGGACACCCTACGGTCTCGTGGACTTAAGTCCAGTAGACCTAAAGTGCATATGAAGTGTGTCATTTGGGATCCAGCCATTATCCTGCTGAAAGAGGCTACAGCCACCATGGAATACCGTTTCCATGAAAGGGTGTACATGGTCTGATGCTCACGTGCCCGCTGTTGGCTCTTTCGGCGGTGGACAGGGGTCAGCATTCTGATAACTTTCTATCAGAACCAGCATTAACTTCTTGAGCAGTTTGAGCTACAGTAGCTTGTCTGTTGGATCGGACCACACGGGCCAGCCTTCGCTCCCCATGGCTGCCCATGATCCTGTCGCCTGTTCCTTCCTTGGAGCACTTTTGATAGATACTGACCACTGCAGACCGGGAACACCCCACAAGAGCTGCGGTTTTGGAGATTGGCTCTTGTTAAACTCGCTCAAATCTTTACACTTGCCCATTTCTCCTGCTTCTAACACATCATCTTTGAGGACAAAATGTTCATTTGCTGCCTAATATATCCACCCACTAACAGGTGCTGTGATGGAGAGATAATCAGTGTTATTCACTTCACCTGTCAGTGCTCATAATGTTATGCCTGATTGGTGTATATTTTAGACCTGGAACTCTTTGTTTTGTTGTAGAATTTGAATTAAAACATCTTATTGACATATGACTTGTTTCTCGACAGGTGTAATGGCTCATTCTCGGGAAGCTCAGGCTGAGAAGGTCATTGTGAAGAACCTCTCAGAGGAGAAACCTCACTTTTCACATGCGGCGGACGTGAATTCACAGCAGCTGAAACAAGAAGAGTCCGTAACGCCACTGAAGGAACCTGTGGAAGAGGAGCTCAGCAGACTGGAGTTTGCGATGAAGATCGAACAGGTGGAAGAACTTGTGGATCAGGCACTGAATCAAGTTCAGGTGGAGCAGAAGCGTGAAGGACAAAACAACTGCGATGACGGAAACTCTCATTTATGGTCTTCAGGGAAAGCATTTGACCATCCTGAAAATCTTATGAAGTCTGAGCAAAATTTCCAGAATTTAACAGATCCATATGTGATGATGGAGGATCCGATGACTACGTCGACTCAGTCCGGTTTATTGGCTCCCGGTGTTGTTCTGGAGAACGAGAGCTTTGGCGCTGCAGACGTTGAGTTCGGCTTGAATCTTCAGGATTCCCACAGACGCTCAACCAGATCTGACTCTACGCCTTTCAACAGACTTTCATCCTCGCATTCAAGCTCGTGTTTGCCCAAAGCGCTCACACGGAGGGCATGTGCAGGCGGGCAGACGGGCCCCAAACCCTTCCGATGTGAGGAGTGTGGCAAGGGCTTCAAGCAGAAGACACGGCTCATAACACACAGACGAGTGCACACGGGTGAAAAACCCTTCCGGTGTGAGGAGTGCGGCAAGGGATTCTCGGAGAGGAAGAGGCTGACAACTCACAGACTAGTGCACTCGGTTGAAAAACCGTTCCGGTGTGAGGAATGCGGCAAGGGATTCACGCAAAGAACGTGGCTCATAACACACAGACGAGTGCACACGGGTGAAAAACCGTTCCGGTGTGAGGAGTGCGGCAAAAGCTTCTCAGAGAGGAAGAGGCTGTTAACTCACAGACTAGTGCACTCGGGTGAAAAACCCTTCCGGTGTGAGGAGTGCGGCAAAGGCTTCACAGAGAGGAAGCGGCTGTTGACTCACAGAGTAGTGCACACGGGCGAAAGACCCTTCCGGTGCCCGCTGTGTGATAAGACCTTCTCCAGACAGGACAACTGTCTCAGACACATGCGCTTGCACAGCGGACAGAGAAGATGAACGTGGACATGACCGCACTCACGCAAGGTTTTCCATACGTCTCAAAGTTAGATTTATACAAAGATATTTTTTTTGCGCCATATCTTGGTTTTTTCTTTATTTGGGTAGCATCTTTGCCCCAAACCCCTGTTAATTTCCACCCCTGGTGTGTGATGGCGGAGAAAAAGAGCCTTGCCCTCTTCTTTTTGTAAGGCACTTTTTAAATAAAAACTGGTGCAATGTCAAGTATAGGGATTGATTGTAGTTGATCCATACAGACCAGGTGATTCTGTCAAGTTTTTGCAAAGAGTGAAAGTTTAGGATTTGCACGTGTTTTAGGTCCTGTCAGTATCTTGATTCCCTCTATGAAAACAATCACATGCTGTAGAACATTCCTGAGTGCCATAAATGTTCTTTTTCTAAAGTTTGCGTGCCTGTAACTCAAGAAGTATCGAAGATATCTCGGTATGATTTTACATTCTGGTTCTTGGCAAACTTTTCTTTTGGTATGTTCAATTTTAAGGCCCTATATGTTTTAATCCCATAGATATGGCAATCTCAATGCAGCTCCATGTCCAAATTGTTGTAACCATTTTTAATGGCCGTAAACCAAATGTACAGTTTATACTTATTGCTTTTAAAGGGGAATGTCTGAAGAATAAATCATGTTGAAACTAGAAATGCATCTTGTTTCCCTCTATCAAAACAATTGTATAGAACATTCCTGTCTGAGTGCCACTGAAAAGGTCAAGTTGAAGAACATTAACTTGCTCTTAGTATTCTGTTCATAAAATTCTAGATTTTAATCAATTTCAGAGATATTTAGAAGAAGGGATTTTGTTCATTTTAACAGCTTCTGAAGCTACCAAGAGTTCGAATCATAACTACATGTTGTAAACAGGTTTCATGCCTCCTAGGAGAGTGTGTTTACTCTCCACACACATTGTATTCACATCAATAAACCATGTTTGGCCTCACCTGGATTGTTTAATTATTACAATTTCCTATTGTTATAACATTTGGTGGAATCACTGATAATATCTCAAACTTTGAAACATTAAAGGGTTTCTGTTCTTATTTGCATTTATGTGGTCATAACTGGATAAAAACAATCACATTTGGTTTTCAACCATTGAAAATGGATCAACAATTTGAACATGGAGCCGCATTGAGATCCAAATATCTCTGGAACTGAACCATATTGGGCCTTAAAAATTAAGTTTCCAAAAGAGAAGTTTATTAAGAACCAGAATGTAAAATCATATTGAAATATCTTTAATACTTTTTAAGTTACAGGTATACAAACTTCTGAAAAAGAACATTTATGGCACCCGGGCATGTTCTACACAATGGTTTTGATAGAGGGAAACGAGAGACAGTTGTAGTTTGAATGTTATTTGTTCTTCAGACATTTCTCTCTAAAAGAAAACAAAGTATACGCTGTATACAAAGGTTTTTGACAATTGAAATGTGTACAATTCAGCAATTTATGGTTGCAGAATGTGGTTTGCATGTTTTAATAACTGCTCATCCATCCGTGGAAATTTTGCCTCTTAAATCTGCCTTGATTTTTCTGAAACATACAGCAAAATTAATACTGTCTTTTTTTACTCCAGATAACACATTTGCAACATTCTAGTGGTTTCCGTTAGTTACACTTGGAAGTTTCATTGTACATGAATATTTAATGAGGGTAGTGCTATTGAGATTATGATTGGTTGTCTGTAACTAAACATTTTAATATGTATTCTTTTGTGCCTCAGTTCAGAGTCTGGAGCGGTTTCAAATTGCAGTTGCGAAACTGCGCTTAACCCAGAGTTTAAAAATGTCCCAGGTTTTTTAAAGTTAAGTTAACCCAGGGTTAAGTGTAGTGTGAGCATCTGATCCGTTGAGCGACGCTGACAGTGTGAATACATTTACCTGCTTATTGATGCATTTCTGTAGTTGAGCTGTGCTATTTATGATTTTTAATGTTTATTCTTTCCACATTCATATTTCTGCATCACATTTTTTCTCATTAAATACTCTTATATTGAAAGTTAATGGACTTATTAACAGCTTCATTTCTGTTCATGACTGTCTTAATGGGAATATTCATGTACCAATGTGAGAAAAATACACACATATTGGCTATGATTTTGAATACTATTAAATAATATTATTTTGTACAGCGATCTTATTTTGTACATAATCCAATATTATGAAATGAGAACAAAGTTTTATATATTTTAGATCATGGGAGTTAAATGGGTTGCAAATTTGGTTTCATGTTTTTTTTATTTATTTATTGTTAATAACAACCAAAATAAACTATCAGGTTAAAATAAGTTGGGTTATTTTTTCTTATTTATGTATTTATTTTTACACATTCATTTATTTAGTGGCAAAATATTTTAATAACAACCAAGATTATTTTTTTTTATCTTCCTAAAAAAAACAGTGTTTTACAGTTTCAAATTGTCAGTCATTATTTGGTGGTTTTATTTTTATGATAATAACAACCAGCCAGCAAAAGTCAGATTTGTTTTCTTATTTATTTATTTATTTATTTATTTACATTTATTCATTTATTTAGTGGCAATTTTTTAAATAACCATCCAGGTTTTTTTTCTAATTCATTTATTTAGTGGCAAATAAGTCAAGTAATTTTTTCTTATTTATTTACATTTGTTTTGTAAATAACCAGCTAGCCAGCAAAAAACAACAACAACAAAAACATTTTTTCCCCTTACTTATTTATTTGCATTTATTAATTTATTTAGTGGCAAAAAAATTTTTGTAAATAACCAACCAGCAAAATAAAACAGTGTTTTACAGTTTCAAGTTCATGATATTTAATTGTCCAAGTTTTATTATAGAAGACATTTTCACAACGTCTCCTCAGAGCTTCCCGTCTGGAGCTGAACTGAGTGACGGCGTGACGGACTGAGAGCGAGGGAGGCTGGGATCGGCTCTCTGCACACGGAAACATTCACACCGGAGCCGACGGGAAGAGGAGGCAAGAAGCTGCTGTGAGCCTGAGATCTCAACTGCTCTCTCGACGACTTCTTGTTCCCCGTATGGAAGTCGTGAAGCCTGTCAGGAGGAGCCAGAAACAACGAACTGGTTCTGTATATGGAAGGGAACCTGGACGCCTCCTGGTGTAAGTGAGTGTCCGAGCCGGAGAGCGTGAGTTTGAGGGACGGCGGCTGAAGGAGATCCGGTAATGTGCTTCTTCTGCTCTGCAGCCGCTCTGATGGGTTCCTGCACCGCGTTCCTGCAGCTCTGAGCTTCAAATCTGCTTTCTCCGATTGAAAACATCTGCTAAGTGAGCGTTTGTCCTCATTCTCCTCCTCATTTTCCTCTTTCACGGCTTCTTCTAGGCTCTTCTCGTAGGTCTGGCTGAGATGCGCGAGGTTTTGGATGGCCAGCCACGGCTCTGAGTGCAACCGCTGGCGGCTTTTGCTTCGTGGAAGCACCGGAGAACCACCTGCTCGAAAGTTGAAGATGTTTTCGCCGTCAGAGTTCGGAGAGTTTGTCTTCAGCTCGATGTCGGAGGGCGACATGCAGGAGACGGGCGAGGTGTCGGGCGACGGGGGAACGTTCAGATAGCGGCGCGTCACGCTGCTGCCGTCGCAGCTGAGATCTGTGGCTATAATAATAATGTCCCGTCCTCGGGCTCTGCAGGCGTCCAGCAGCACCGTCAGCGTGTCCTGATCGTGTGCGTTGATGGCGTATACGAGGGCCGACGCTCCGGAGTAATCCTCCATACTGGGATCAGCGCCTGCTGCGATCAGAGCGGCCACCACCTCCGCTCCGGCCCGCTCCATGCAGGCGTACATCAGAGCCGTGCGGCCCATCTTGTCCTGGATGTTCGGGTCGGCCTGGTTACCAAGAAGAAACTGAATCAATCTCAGCATCGTGGTTCCAGACTGATCGGCGCGGAGAGCTCGGCAGGCGGCCAGCAGCGGCGTCTCTCCTCTCTGGTTCCTCTCGTTGACCTGAGCGCCTCCTTCCACCAGCAGACGAACTAAGCGCAGTTTGCCCAGCTGAGCGGCGGTGATGAGCGGACTCCCGTCCATCAGGAAACCCGCCGGCTCCGTCATGCCTGGAGTCAAAGTCACAGACATCAGTTCAACTTCAGCTGCTCAATATCAAATCAACACTATGGAAGCAAATCTCCGCCACACAAGAAAATATCATGCCAAAAATCAAGTCATAATTATGCAATAAAGTTGAAATTATAACAAAAAGTCAGAATTGACATACTAAGTCATAATTATGCGATAAAAAAGTAGAAATTATGACATAAAAGTCAAAATTGACATACTAAGTCATAATTATGCGATAAAAAGTAGAAATTGACATAAAAAGTCATAATTATGCGATAAAGTACAAATTAACAAAAAGTCAAAATTGACATGCTAAGTCATAATTTTGCGATCAAGTAGAAATTGACATCAAAATGGCAATTATGTGAAAAATTCGAAATTGACAAAAGTTAAAAATTACATACTAATTCATAAATATGCATTAAAGTCGAAATTATAACAAAAAGTTGGAAGTGACATACTAAGTCATAATTATGCAATAAAAAAGTAGAAATTGACCATAATTATGCGATAAAAAAGTAGAAATTGACAAAAAGTCATAATTATGCGATAAAAAAGTACAAATTAACAAAAAGTCAAAATTGACATGCTAAGTCATAATTATGCGATCAAGTAGAAATTGACATCAAAATGGCAATTATGTGAAAAATTCGAAATTGACAAAAGTCAAAAATTACATACTAAGTCATAAATATGCAATAAAGTTGAAATTATAACAAAAAGTAAGAATTGACATACTAAGTCATAATTATGCGATAAAAAAGTAGAAATTATGACATAAAAGTCAAAATTGACATACTAAGTCATAATTATGCAATGAAAAGTAGAAATTGACATAAAAAGTCATAATTATGCGATAAAGTACAAATTAACAAAAAGTCAAAATTGACATGCTAAGTCATAATTTTGCGATCAAGTAGAAATTGACATCAAAATGGCAATTATGTGAAAAATTCGAAATTGACAAAAATCAAAAATTACATACTAATTCATAAATATGCATTAAAGTCGAAATTATAACAAAAAGTTGGAAGTGACATACTAAGTCATAATTATGCAATAAAAAAGTAGAAATTGACTTCATAATTATGCGATAAAAAAGTAGAAATTGACAAAAAGTCAAAATTGACGTCTTAATTATGTGAAAAAGTCGAAATTGACAAGTCAAAAATTACATACGAAGTCATAATTATGCAATAAAAAGTAGAAATTGACATAAGTCATAATTATGCAATAAAGTACAAATTAACAAAAAGTCAAAATTGACATACTAAGTCATAATTATGTGAAAAAAGCAGAAATTGACAGTCAAAATTGACGTCATAATTATGCGATAAAGTAGAAATTGACGTCAAAATGACAATTATGTGAATAAAGTTGAAATTATGACAAAAAGTCAGAATTGACATACTAAGTCATAATTATGCGATCAAGTAGAAATTGACGTCAAAATTACAATTATGTGAAAAATTCGAAATTGATGTCAAAAATTACATACTAAGTCATAAATATGCAATAAAGTCGAAATTATAACAAAAAGTTGGAATTGACATACTAAGTCATAATTATGTGATATTAAGTAAAAAATTGACAAGTTGGAATTGACATAGTAAGTCATAATTGTTATATTAAAAATTAAAAATTATGACATTCAAGTCATAATTTCTACTTTTTACATCATAATTATATTTAATTCCTGCTCTTTATATTATGTGATGTAGGATTTTTTTTTTTTTTAAACTAAACTTTGTTTCATTAAAAACCGCATCACATTATGGGAGAAAAATGGTTAAAATTGAATCAAATTTAGATTTGATTGATTGAGGAATAAATTATCTCAAAAATGATGGAAGAACTTTCGGTTTGAGTGACTTTCAGACCGTATTCAACAGAGGTCATTATGTAAATAAAATGACATAAATGTCATAATTATGAAATAAAAAGTCAATTATGAGGAAAAGTTAAAATTATGACAGACATTATGAGAAAAAAATCAAAATTGACAGTCATAAGTAAAAAGTCATAGTTGTGAGAAGTCAAAATTATGACATACTAAGCTAGAATTATAATATAAAAAGTCCAAATTTATATATTACAAATTTAGAAATTATGAGATACTGTTATAAAATCATAATTGAAGGTCAAAATTATGTTAATTCAGAATTTGTGTGCCATAATTTTGACTTTTTATGTGTGAATTATGATTACCAAAGCATGATTTTTTTTTTATTTTTTTTATTTTTTTGTCTTATGCAGCAGAAATGAGCTTCCATATATACCATATACATCATTAAAAGTAAAGATCAATTTGACGTATGAACTGCTACAGTGTGTTCAAAGGGTTAAATGATCTCTCTGTCGAAGGTCAGCACAACAAAAACGTCAGATCGCCTTCATCTCTACAGGAGCGCGCTCTATTTTCAGACTCAACAGAGCTTGAAAGAACACTGAGTTACCAAACACATTCTAGCTCACGATCATCTCTCTATACAAATCTTCTGTGTTACACTGTAATTAAATCCTGTGAAGCTGTTTATTTAATCACTTATTTACTTGGGTATCACTTTATTTTACAGTGTCATGTTACATGTAGTTAATATAGTAATAACTATAAATTATGCATAATTACATGCAACTAACCCTAAACCAAATCAAACCCTAATCCTAAACCTATAGTAAGTACATGTAGTTACTTAATATTACTCAGTACTTAAATATATAATTACAGTGTAACAAAGACATCTTAAAATAAAGTGTATCCTTTACTTGATAATCAGATAACAGCAATAATTGTGCAGTTTAAAATTCAATGACAAAAACTCTGTTGTAAATGACACAAATATAGTCAGAAGGTTTGGCTTTAATCAGACGGCATTATTATATTATATTATATTATATTATATTATATTATATTATAAATATTTTCACAGCATCAAAATAAATCATATGGGCCTGTTTTATTATAATTTTTATCATTACATTATATACAAATAACATATTAAGCTTAATTAATGATTAATTAAATCATTAATCACAATTATTTGTATTATCAGCACAAAGTTCATGATCATGACAGGCCTAATCGCTACATTTTAGCATGTATTCATAAATCATGTATTGATTACAATGTACAATTGATCATTTTTAAAGTAATAATATATGAAATATATTAATTTTATTGTTATTTACCTGCAGATTTGAGATGATCGTCTGACACGAGCTGCAGCTGCTGAAATGAAGAACGAAACGGTGAACAAGACAATAGGTTTGTGTTGGTGAAGCATCAGTTTCACACTGACATGTGTGTGTGTGTGTGTGTGTGTGTGTGTGTGTGCATGACTGGATGAACACACATCAAGCATACCTTTAGTCATTCACCCTCAGAGTATCAGTGTTTATTGGGCACTTCTGGCCCTCTAGTGGTTAAAAACAAAACTGCATGTATTTTGCAGAAGAACATTGTTTTGGTTGTGCTTCAGTTCTGCATGACTGCAGATGAATATGATTCTCCTATTGCTCATAAAACTCATAAAACTACCATCCCGTCAGGTCTGAAATATAAACACTTACAAAAAAATGTTTTGGAAGGATTGGTGATGTATTGATTCATTATTTAAATAATTAATTTTGAACAAAAAGTACATAGTGTACTTTTAATACATCTTATCTAAATAAATTTTATTATATCTTATATTAAATATAGGATACAGTGATATACTGCCTGTAATTATGTGTTATATCATTACACAGCAAACATTTATGTTTATGAATAAATTCTACAACATATTTTCATTGAAGTTCTGTTTCTGAAGCAAATACTGTGAGAGTGATTACACATTTTTATTTTTACCTTTTATTGAATTAAGAGAATTTAATCTTTGTTCAATCTTCATTTTCCTGATGCAAAATAGTTGGTTTCTATTGGTATTCTATAAGAAGTTTACAGAAACTTGATAAAATAGAATCAAATATACAGTTTTGTTGCAATTTATGCAGGAGTGTGTTTTGTTCTTTCCCTCTTAAAAAAAGGTTCAATGTGTTTCTAGACGTTCTTGACTCAGTTTTAAATGATTGCGTAACACATTAATGTTTAACAGGTTGTTAGTGGCCTTTTGTATCCATTCGTTTTCTTCTTCATCCGCTCGAGTCTATGGCAGCCCATATGGTAAAAAGTTGTGAAATTTGGCACACAGATAGAGGACAGTCTGAACATTAATCACACCAATTTTGGAGTCTTAAACTCAATCCCTCTAGCGCCACCAACTGTCCAAAATTTCTCTTACGTTTATGCTAATAACCGTAAGGGCTAGAAACAAAATAATTTTTCCTTCTGATTCCATGACTCAAGACGATTCGATTACACATCATTTTCCGTCATGAAAAAAACTACTTTTTCGAACTACTCCTAGACGGTTCTAGGCAAAAAAGGTATCAAAACTTTTAGATAAACCTAATCGTTGTCAAATGACGCGCAAACTAAATTGACGAATCAAATTGACTATATCTCCGTGACACTTTAACGTATCCAGACCAAATTTGGTACATGTCATCACAAGCATGACCTGAGGTTACATGCTGCATTTCAGCACAGCGCCACCTACTTGCCAGGAGATATGAAAAATGCTTATAACTATTAATTAGATGATATAATTATTAACAAAATAACTATTATAAGTTATAAACTATTTTGCTTACAACTTCTGAACAGTTTGCCTCTAAAAAAAACTGGTCTCTTTTGATTCAGTTCAGCATGCCGAGTAGAATGATACCCAATTTTCCCATATCAGCCATTCTGGGCATCAGCCATCTTGAAATTAGCTGTAAAATGTACTTTAGCGTATCATTACAAAACTTGGTATGTGTCATCGGGACCATGCCCTGAAGGTACTCAAAAAGTTTCAGAACAGCGCCACCTTTTGGTCAAAAATTATAATGACGTTTCAAAAAATGCTAATAGCTTTTGATTAATTTTGTCTATTTTAATGAAACTGGTCTTGATAGATTCCTTGAGTTATGCCGAGAACAATAATAACAGTTATGCCATAATCGGTCAAACTTGCTGATTTTTCAGCCATTTTGACAAAAATAATCTAAAAATATCTTTAATTGCTCATCGTTTCAGTTGCGCTGAAGCTCCCAGCCAAGTGTCCATGACTCATCATACTTTTTTCGTGCTTGGCCCCGATAATTGCTGCATGCAGCTGTATTTTCTTTCTTTTTTTCTAATAATAAAGCATGTTTACAAGCGGTTTAATTCATAAAATGATCCCATGATGGGACCCCTAAAAGGTTCCATATATGAAGCGCCTGATGGAACTTTTTAAGGTTGTAATAAAGGTGTTTAAAGGGCTTTTGTTCTCTGTCACTATAAGTAAAATGATGAATATTGCAGTATATACGTCGTTAGAAACACTTCTGCATGCTTCTTTAACAGCAGTTCTGTTACAGAGGTAATTATATGAACAAAAACAGTTCAAGGGGAAGTTAAGGGGAAGGGTGTTTATCTGCTCAACATCATCAGTGATTTTCCACTGCCTCTCTGAAAAAACCTTGAGTTTCTAGACCATTCTTGTACTCTCTGATTGTTCTTCACTTACTTGGTACATTTCCACTGTCTCCAAGTGCTTTGGAAAATTTCCTTGCTGAGTCACAACACCTTCCTATCTGTTTCAAGATGTGTTTGTCCTTGTCTAAGACTGGATGACCAGATATTTTTGTGTTTAAGACATTAAGAACAGTGCATTGAAATTCTGCACTTCTGATGTGAGGGTTACTTACAAATGCTACTGAGAAATTATTTTCTCTCAGATGCATGCGTTATGCATGTCATTTATTCATGCATATTTTAACACAAAGTAGTCTAATCGAGCATCTGCATCTATACAGCATGCAGATGCTTCATACAGTACTGATTGTTCCTTTTCTTTTTATCCATCGCACGCGCGGATTAGTTCTTGTTTTGTCTCACAGAATCATAAATCCTCACATTCTGGTCCACGAGTCGAAAAATCGAGAAGGTTTTGGTAACTCCGCCTCCGCGCGATGAAGTGAGACTGTGGCATGCGACACATAATAACCAACTGCAGAACCGCAGAGATGTTCGTCACAGCAACGGGAGGACGGTAGCGCGAGACCAGCAGTCTCAGTCCGGCGCTGGGGTGGAGCTTATGCCTTACAGTTCAGTGAAGGGGTGGGTTAGTGGTTGGATACGCGATAGTCAGCGGGTTTAAACCTGCTGTCCTCAGACTGCTGTGACGTAGTTCTGCGGCTCTGCAGATAGATATATCTCGTGCGACACACTTCCAGACGGATCAGGTGAGCGAACCTGCGCACATTCGAATAGTTTTACAGACACCAGCTTAACGGTTTTAAAGGATTTAAGTCTATCTTGAAATATATTTTTTTATTCTGCTCTGGAAACATCAAAGGTATGTATAATGCTTAGATTATTATATTATTCAAGAATATATTAAATGCAAGTTTAATGCTTTATTTCATGTTGTACATATATTTAAACTGGAATGAATAAAAATCAATGATTTTGCATCATCTCATATGTTGCAGGTTCATCATCATCATGCAAGTTCGTATCAACAGCGCTGATGTGAAATACACTGAGAAACACATCGAGTCTCGTTACTGTTACCACACTGCGTCTGTGTGTCGAGATGGAGACGAGTTCACTGTGAGTGTTTCAACACCTTTAAACTGATGGATTCTGAGGGTTTTATTAGGAGAGTCTGTGTGAATAATAAAGCTGCATTGCATTTTGTTCCTTATTTGAATCGCTGATATGCCACTTCTGTTAAACAACATTTTGAATCACTCCAGCTAAAAGGGAACCTTCTCAGAAGAAGTTTGGCGTTCTCTTAAAGGCGCAGCTCGCTCAAAAAATCTGTCATCATTTACTCGCCCTCAAGTTGTTTCAAACCTGTAGGACTTTCTTTCTTCTGTTGAGCATAAAAGAAGATATTTTTGAAGAATGTGGGCAACCAAACAGTTGTTAGACCCCATTGACTTCCATAGTGGAAGTGGAAGTCAGTGGGGACCAGCAACTGTTTGATTACCCACATTCTTGAAAATATTGTTTTTTATATTCAAGAAAGTTAGTAAAAAATTTTTTTTTACAATTTAGTGAAACGAGTGAACAAATTTTTATATTGTGCACACAATTTTGTAACACGATGGAATCAATTATATTGTGTGCGCAATTTAGTGAAATGCAGGAACTAATTATTATATTGTGTGCACAATTTAGTAAAATGAGGGAACAAATTATATTGTTCGCACAATTTAGTGAAATGCAGGAACAAATTATATTGTGCGTGCAATTTAGTGAACCATGGGAACTAATTATATTGTGCGCACAATTTAGTGAAACGCGGGAACTAATTATATTGTGCGCGCAATTTAGTAAAATGAGGGAACAAATTATATTGTGCACGCAATTTAGTGAAACGCGGGAACTAATTATATTGTGCACGCAATTTAGTGAAACGCGGGAACTAATTATATTGTGCACGCAATTTAGTAAAATGAGGGAACAAATTATATTGTGCACGCAATTTAGTGAAACGCGGGAACTAATTATATTGTGCACGCAATTTAGTGAAACGCGGGAACTAATTATATTGTGCACGCAATTTAGTAAAATGAGGGAACAAATTATATTGTGCACACTATTTAGTGAAACGCGGGAACTAATTATATTGTGCGCGCAATTTAGTAAAATGAGGGAACAAATTATATTGTGCACGCAATTTAGTGAAACGCGGGAACTAATTATATTGTGCACGCAATTTAGTGAAACGCGGGAACTAATTATATTGTGCACGCAATTTAGTAAAATGAGGGAACAAATTATATTGTGCACGCAATTTAGTGAAACGCGGGAACTAATTATATTGTGCACGCAATTTAGTGAAACGCGGGAACTAATTATATTGTGCACGCAATTTAGTGAAACGCGGGAACTAATTATATTGTGCACGCAATTTAGTAAAATGAGGGAACAAATTATATTGTGCACGCAATTTAGTGAAACGCGGGAACTAATTATATTGTGCACGCAATTTAGTGAAACGCGGGAACTAATTATATTGTGCACGCAATTTAGTAAAATGAGGGAACAAATTATATTGTGCACACTATTTAGTGAAACACAGGAACGAATTATATTGTGCGCGCAATTTAGTGAACCGCGGGAACGATTTATATTGTGCGCGCAATTTAGTGAAACGCAGGAACTAATTATATTGTGCACGCAATTTAGTAAAATGAGGGAACAAATTATATTGTGCGCGCAATTTAGTGAACCGCGGGAACGATTTATATTGTGCGTGCAATTTAGTGAAACGCAGGAACTAATTATATTGTGCACGCAATTTAGTGAAACGCGGGAACTAATTATATTGTGCACGCAATTTAGTAAAATGAGGGAACAAATTATATTGTGCACACTATTTAGTGAAACACAAACGCGGGAACGATTTATATTGTGCGCGCAATTTAGTGAAACGCAGGAACTAATTATATTGTGCACGCTATTTAGTGAAATGCGGGAACTAATTATATTGTGCACGCAATTTAGTAAAATGAGGGAACAACTTATATTGTGCGTGCAATTTAGTGAACCGCGGGAACTAATTATATTGTGCGTGCAATTTAGTGAAACGCGGGAACTAATTATATTGTGCACGCAATTTAGTGAAACGCAGGAACTAATTATATTGTGCACACAATTTAGTAAAATGAGGGAACAAATTATATTGTGCGCACTATTTAGTGAAACACAGGAACGAATTATATTGTGTGCACAATTTAGTGAAAGGATGGAACGAATTATATTGTGCAAACAATTTAGTGAAGCGATGGAACAAATTATATTATGCGCACAATTTAGTGAAACGATGGAACGAATTATATTGTGCGCACAATTCAGTAAAACGAGGGAACGAATTATATTGTGTGCACAATTTAGTGAAATGATGGAACGAATTATATTGTGCGCACAATTTAGTAAAACGAGGGAACAAATTATATTGTGCGCACAATTCAGTAAAACGAGGGAACAAATTATATTGTGCGCACAATTCAGTAAAACGAGGGAAATAATTATATTGTGCGTACAATTTAGTAAAACGATGGAACGAATTATATTGTGCGTACAATTTAGTAAAATGAGGGAACAAATTATATTGTGTGCACAATTTAGTAAAATTAGGTAATTAATTCTGTCGTGCACACAATTTAGTAAAAGGAGGAAACAAATTACATTGTGCGCACAATTTAGTAAAACGGGAACTAATTATATTGTGCGAGGGAACAAATTACTATATCGTGCACACAATTTAGTAAAATGAGGGAACAAATTATATTGTGCGCACAATTCAGTAAAACGAGGGAACAAATTATATTGTGCGCACAATTCAGTAAAACGAGGGAACAAATTATATTGTGCGCACAATTCAGTAAAACGAGGGAAATAATTATATTGTGCGCACAATTCAGTAAAACGAGGGAACAAATTATATTGTGCGCACAATTCAGTAAAACGAGGGAACAAATTATATTGTGCGCACAATTCAGTAAAACGAGGGAACAAATTATATTGTGCGCACAATTCAGTAAAACGAGGGAACAAATTATATTGTGCGCACAATTCAGTAAAACGAGGGAAATAATTATATTGTGCGTACAATTTAGTAAAACGATGGAACGAATTATATTGTGCGTACAATTTAGTAAAATGAGGGAACAAATTATATTGTGTGCACAATTTAGTAAAATTAGGTAATTAATTCTGTCGTGCACACAATTTAGTAAAAGGAGGAAACAAATTACATTGTGCGCACAATTTAGTAAAACGGGAACTAATTATATTGTGCGAGGGAACAAATTACTATATCGTGCACACAATTTAGTAAAATGAGGGAACAAATTATATTGTGTGTACAATTTAATAAATCAAGGAAACTGATTATATTGTGCGAGGGAACAAATTACTATATTGTGTGAGGGAATGAATTATTATATTGTGCGGACAGTTTTTTAATACAAGGGAACAAATTATTATATGGTGCACATGATTGAGTAAAACGAGATAACAAATTATATTGTCCACATGGTTTAGTAATTATTATATTGTGCACAGTTTAGTAACACCAGGTAAAGAATTATATTGTCTGCACAATTTAGTAAAACAAGGGAACGAATTATATCATGTGCACAAATTAGTAAAACGAGGGAACAAATTATATTGTGCGCACAATTTAGTAGAACACGGGAACTAATTATATTGTGTGTGCCATTTAGTAAAATGAGGGAATTAATTCCATCGTACACACAGTTTAGTAAAAGGAGGGAACAAATTATATTGTGCACAATTTAGTAAAAAATTATTGTCACAGAACAAAGGTAGACAAATGCAGATTTATAATAGTAAACAGGGTTTAATTCAACAAGCAGGCAGATACGTAACAGGCAGGAACTTAAATACACAGATAATGACTACTGAACGGAAACAGCTGACAAGACTTGACTAATTAGAAACCATAGTGACTAACGAGGACTAATGCAGACAAGACAGGACTGAACTAAACTGAACATGTGACATTACGCCCCCCCTCGGAAAGGCGTGTCCTCGCGCCGTGACAGACAAAGTCTCTGAAGAGGAAAGAGGGCGAGGCTTTGGTGGAGGGTGTGGAGCTGGTGACGGACAGCAGCCTGGGGTAGTTGGCCATAGGCACCATGGTGGAGTTGACGGTGGGAGGAGCCAGGGTGGAGTCCTGACTGCAGGAGTGGACGGATCCCTGGGGCCGATCGACGGACACAGAACCATGGTGAGTGAAGGCACCGGCGGAATATCGTGGCTGATGGACCTGGGCGACATCGCAGGCCTGGAAGCCTGGCACTGAGCTGCTGGTTCGCGGGACCGAGGCGATGACGGGGACTCAGAAGACCGGGGCAACGACAGGGCGAGGTTGGAGGAAGGGAGGAGCCCCGATGATACTGTAGGGGTACAGGGTTCAGGCGCAGCTGGAACCCCGGAAGTCCGTAGCGGAAGCTGGGCGTCGACCACCGGAGGCCGATCTGGAGTGGCGAGTGAGCCCAGCTGAGCATCCAGACAAACGGCTCGCGGAGGCGATGAGGGAGCGGTGAGCCGAGGTGATGGTGACGGGCTGACAGGTCGAGGTGGAGACGTGGGCCTGGAGGCCTGACGTGGAGGCGGGGACTCGGCCTCAAGCCGAGCCGGTGGAGGTGATGCCCGAGGCGAGGAAGATGAGCCGCACGGAGTGAGCAGCTGGGGCAGAGCCGAGGAGCTTGACAATACCAGTGGTGCCAATGGATCCAGGGGGCTGGCTTTGACCGGATCAGGAAGTCAGGCAGGGATACAGGCTGAAGAAGATTTCCGGACGGGACCGGAGCATCCAAATAGCCAGACGGGACCGGCGAAGACAAGGAGGATTCGAGGGTGGGGACTTAGGTGGGAATTGGATCCGCGAACCACAGATCGATGAGGTTCAGGTCCGCTCCTGGCTCTGCGGTGGATTGACCAGCTTGCGTCAACTCCGGGGCTTCGATGTTCTCTGGCTCCGGTTTTGGAATGACCTCTGTGAGCGCCTCGGGTTTGCTGGCTGTGAGGGAGAGGCCGCCATTCCGGAGCATCCAGGCCAGGTACCCCAGATGCTTTCTGGGAGGAGGAGAAGCCGCAGCGCTGGTGAGTCCATAATACTTATATCTCGTATTAAAGAGGTTAGTTATTCTGTCACGGAACGAAGGTAGAAGGATGCAAATTTATAATAGTAAACAGGGTTTAATTCAACATGCAGGCAGATCCGTAACAGTGTGCTCACACTCAAACAATAGCCGACAATGAACATAGTAGGAACTTAAATACACAGATAATGACTACTAAACGGAAACAGCTGACAAGACTTGACTAGTTAGAAACCATAGTGACGGACTGAACTAAACTGAACATGTGACAGTTATATTGTGCATGTGATTTAGTAAAACGAGAGAATGAATTATATCGTGCGAGGGAATTAATTATTATATCGATTTAGTAAAACGATGGAAGGAATTATTACAATGCACATGCAATTTCATTAAACGAAGGAAGGAATTAGAAATGTACGCACAATTTTGTAAAACGGGGGAACAAATTATTATATCATGCGCACAATTTTACTTAAAACAAGGGGATGAATTAGTGATTCATGGCCATGATTTACATATTTTTTTACTGCATGTCCTGTGAAGGGCTCTGTATAGTTGGACATTAATCTATTGTTTTTTTAAATGTTATTACTTGTTTCAGAACATTCAGAGAAACATTCAAAATAATGTTTGAAGAATGATAAAATGAAAAGTTTTTTCATAACTCAATGGGAACATTATCAGAATGTTCATAGAACATATTTTTGTTATCTGTGACTTTCACATGTGTGTGTTGTCCAGGTGACGCCGTCCAGCACCGAGTTCACCTTCCGCACCGAGAGGACGGTGCCCAGGCTGGGCGTGATGCTGGTGGGATGGGGTGGGAATAACGGGACCACGGTCACAGCTGCTGTCCTGGCCAATAAACTGGGTCTGACCTGGAAAACCAAGACCGGATTGAAGGTACAGAGTCTGAGATTCAGCAAACTCTGTCAATGTTTTTAAGTTCATTAGACATCAAGCAGAGACCCAATACAGCAAAACATTTGATACAGTATTTAGTAATCTTTGTAAATACTTTGTTCTTTCAGAAAGCGAATTATTACGGCTCATTGCTGGAATCTTCCACGGTGTGTTTGGGATCCGGACCTGATGGAGAGGTTTACGTTCCCTTCAGAGATCTGCTGCCGATGGTGCATCCAAATGACATCGTTTTTGACGGTAAATGGAGAAGCTTCTTCAAAAACCTTCAATAAAGGTCAGACATTATCTGACTGGAGATGTAAACGGTGTGTGTGCAGGCTGGGATATCTCGTCTCTGGATCTCGGCAGAGCCATGGAGCGCGCTCAGGTTCTGGACTGGAGCCTGCAAGAGAAGCTCCGCCCACTTATGGACCAGCTCAAGCCCAGACCATCCGTCTATATCCCAGAATTCATTGCTGCCAACCAGGAGTTCAGGGCTGATCACCTCATCAGAGGAACCAAAGCTGAACAGGTGCATTAATCACTGTTTACAGACGCACTGGTTATTAAATATTTTGGTAACACATTATAATAAGACTTCTAGTCAATGTTTGATGTCTAAGGGGTTTCGGATGACATAAAGTTTTGGGAATCTAATGTTTACTAATGGGACCTTAATGTAAAGTGTTACTAGTATTTTTACTCTATATAATTTCCATTTTATTGCATGTTTTTTTTCATTAAGATGTTTTTCTGTCCTTGTGTCAGGTGGCACAGATCCGCAGAGACATCTGTGACTTCAGACAGAAGAGCGGCATTGATAAAGTCATCGTTCTCTGGACCGCAAACACTGAGAGATTCTGTGACGTCATTCCAGGCGTCAATGACACTGCGGAGAATCTGCTGAACACCATTGAGGTGCCGCATTTCACTTCCTGTAACACTATACAATAAGTTTCTATCAGATGTCTATATATTAGAGATCCACCTGCTTTCGTGAACACAATAGCCAATCACAGACATTTCTGTTGAGCGCTTGAACACAACGGCCAATCAGAGGTGTTTAAGAATCCGCTCAACAATAGCGCTTAAAAAAATAGGGGGAAATCTGGTATCGTCACATTTTTAAAATTTCATTATTGGAGTAGCAGTTGACAACACTTTAAGAAACAGGATGCATTTGATGTCATGTTTCTGTCACAGATGGGAGGGGAAGTGTCTCCTTCCACCATGTTTGCGGTGGCCAGTATTCTGGAGGGTTGTGCGTACATTAACGGATCCCCGCAGAACACGTTTGTGCCCGGAGCCGTGGATCTGGCCATCCAGCGCGGAGTCTTCATCAGTGGAGACGACTTCAAATCCGGCCAGACTAAAATCAAATCTGTTCTGGTGGACTTCCTGGTCAGTGCGGGAATCAAGGTAAGAGAACTACTTGTCTGTGTTTGGGGTTTCAATGCATTATAGAGGACCTTTTATGCCAGTCTTGTTTTTGGGCTCTGCTAGAACAGGTTTTCATGCTCAAATGTTCATTATTTTCCCCATATTCTCCATTGTTGTACATAATTATATATATCGTGGACATTTTCAGCCAACTTCTATAGTGAGTTATAATCATCTCGGCAACAACGACGGGCTCAATCTGTCGGCGCCGCAGCAGTTTCGATCTAAAGAGATCTCAAAGAGTAACGTGGTGGATGATATAGTGCGGTCCAACCCGATACTGTACCAGCCCGGAGAGAAACCTGACCACTGTGTGAGTGTGCATACATGACATTTTATTAAATATACACTACCATTTAAACGTTTGGGGTCAGTAAGATTTATTTTTATAAGAAATGAATAGTTTTATTCATCAAGGACACATGAAATTGATCAAAAGTGACAGTAAAGACAATAAAATGTTACAAAATATCGTTGCAATGCAAAAATAATGTCATAGGACACTAAATCAAATGGTTGCCCCACTTTGTGTTTGTGTGATCAGGTGGTTATTAAATATGTGCCCTATGTGGGCGACAGCAAGCGTGCGATGGATGAGTACACCTCCGAGATCATGATGGGCGGAACCAACACCATCGCTATGCACAACACCTGTGAGGTCAGTTATTCACACTGATGGAATATTAATTATGCAGCTCAAATTAACTGTGACTAAATTAATGAACTGAATGCATCTATGATGATGATTCGTTGTGTTCAGGACTCTCTGCTGGCCAGTCCCATCATCTTGGATCTGGTGATCCTGACAGAACTGTGTCAGAGAATCACATTCTGCACTCGGGAGGATCCAGTTTTCCAGAGTTTCCACAGCGTCCTGTCGCTGCTCAGCTTCCTCCTCAAAGCCCCTCTCGTGCCACAGGGGGCGCCGGTGGTCAACGCGTTCTTCCGGCAGCGTGCGTGCATCGAAAACATCATGAGGTGAGATACAATTCTTTAAATCACGCATCGTTTCTGACAGCATTTGCATGAAATGGAGTATTTCTGTGTCGTTCAGGGCGTGTCTCGGCCTCCCGCCTCAGAATCACATGCAGCTGGAACACAAGATGGAGAAGAGCTTCATGCATTCAGAGGAAAACCACATCCATCATCCTGTCCTCATCAATGGAAAGATCGACCACATCAGTGCTTATCAGTCGGCCAAATACATTGAGATTAAAAGTCATGAGAAGATGCAGCACTCAGTCTCATAGAAACCTTCATATTGGAGCATGAAAACAAACCAAGACGTAAATGTTTAGTACTGAGTACACTGTTTTAGGTAGAATTATGCATTTCTTCAGTCCTTTACAAATGCACATCCTTAAGTGATTTTTGGATATGCATTTGACAATGAAAATATGAATGGCTTCTGTTCGTGTTTAGTGAGTACTGTATTTCTGGATGAAATATTCATCTGTGTTATCTCAACCATGGAATTTTTCCCAGGTTTTGCATATTAATACACTGAAAACCACCAGTTTTTGTTGGTTAAACAAAATGAAGAAAAAACATCATTCCTGAAAAGTGAGAATTGTTGCATTTGCAAATAAATGCAGTAGAAAATGATGAGAGTCATTGGGTTGAGTCATTTCAGGACGAGTTTTTGTTTTTATAATATATATAAATATAGTGCAAAACTGGGGTCTGCAAGAGAGTGACGGGGAAATTTGTAATAAATAAATAATCAGATTCAAATAAAGAACTAAAGATTATTCAAATAAAAAAAAAATTATTGATCTATTAAAGTTAGAGTAAATGAATAAAAAATGTGATTCAAAGAAAAATATAGTAATTACATTTTTTTTTAACAAATTAACCTAAGAAAAATACATCATTATAATAGTTTTTAGTGTATAAATTGGGTGTTTATAAAAGATGCCATTTAAATTTTAGGATGATTTACTAATTGGCTACTAATATTACGTGACTCTTTTAGTTTTATTCACAAAACCTTTCTGTTTTCCTGTTTTTTTATTTGTGGTCCATAAATGACTAAATCAAAAGACATTTCTCACTGCTTTTGTTCTACCATTCAATACAAAAGTGTTCACCCCCTTGTTCTGCTTTGTGAATTAGTCTGTTTTCAGCCATAAAAGAATAAAGTTTTGCAAAATGTTCTAAATTACAGTTTACATAAATCATACTCTGTAAACCTCTGTAACACTGTAAACAATAAATACTGAAACACAGAATAGGTCTACACGTTGTGCAAGTGGTACGATATGTAAATAATTGTCGTATGCAAATAATCTGTGACGTCAGTTCATTTCTGAAACAGGATCACTGTCTCTCTCTAGTGGATGCGAACGAAAAAAATGCCTTCATTTTTCCATTAGCCTACATACAGTCAATAAACATCCTTTTGTGAAGAATGGAGATATAAATCGTCAACATGAGTTCATGGTCAGATTAGTTTCTGTAAGTCCTGCCAATCATAAACCAGTCAAACAAGTCAAGAAACACTTCACAACGACACCGAACCAGAAAACATGTCCAACGAAGGTAATTAAAGATCATTTACAGATGAATTATTACATTATCCTTGTATTTTGTAAAAATTCAGAATTTGTTTGTTTTGATAAACAGCGCGTATTGTTTATTGTTTTATGCTGTAAATGTATTAATGTTTCACAGTGAGCTACATTGCAGGAAATAATTGGAATAAATGATTATTAGTTTACCCAACTAACCAAAATATGTTTTAAGAACGTTTTGCTAATATGAAAACGTTATTTGTTTACTGTTCTTTGAAAGTTCAAAACAACCAGTTCATTAAATGTTTAAAAACGTTGAACATTAAAGAAACATTCCATTGTAGCCTATCATTTCTCAAACACTATGGGAACGTTACTTTTGAAAGATCTCTGGGCGTTCAAGTAGTAGATGAACATCCAATCAAAACATTTCAGGAAAAAAGTATGCATAAGGTTTTTGTGCTAACGTTTAGAGAACATTATTAAAGGGGACCTATAATGCCCCCTTCACAAGATGTAATATAATATGTATAGTATCTCTGGTGTCTCCAGAATGTGTGTGTGAAGTTTCAGCTCAAAATCCCCCACAGATCATTTATTATAGCTTGTCAAATTTGCTCCTATTTGGGTGTGAGCAAAAACACGCCGTTTTTGTGTGTGTCCCTTTAAATGCAAATGAGCTGCTGCTCCCGCCCCCTTTCCAGAAGAGGGCGGAGCTTTAACAGCTCACGCTTCAGTTGTCCAAGCCAGTGCCCAAGGAAGTCAACCGGAAGTTGAAGTCGGCCGCGTGCCGCCATCTTGTAGCAGAACTTCACTGGCGCTGTGGGTGGAAACATGCAGATTAAGGGGCGGTAATATTATAATAAGATCCCCTTCCTACGTCACTAGAGGAGCAAAATCTGAGTGGCTTGTTTTTTCAAAAGCTTGCAGAGAAAGGGCTTAAAAAAAATTTGCTGAGTTGTCCTTTTTCACGTTTTGGGTTGGTAGATGCACCGGTGACCCGATTGATTATAGCACTTAAATACAAAAAAAGATTTTTAAATTATTTTTTTTATGATAATGTTCTGAGAACATTAGGATTATTGTTAGTTTTCGCAACAATTTGCTGAATATTGGGTTTTTCCTCAGGATCAAAGATGCCACACAGTGATTGGAGGGAGAGTTCCAGCAGAAACTCAAACGAGAGGAACCAAACCTCCCAAGGGTCATTTTGCAGTGATCCTCAGAACACAATAAATCCAGCACCGAATGAACTGCGCCTGGTTCTGCTGGGAAAAACAGGAGCAGGGAAAAGCGCGACAGGAAACACCATCCTGGGAAACAGACGCTTTGATGATGGATTGAGCATGAGCTCGGTCACAAAAGAGTGCAAGAGAGAATGTGTGACGGTGGAGGAACGAGAGCTGGTTCTTGTGGACACACCTGGTTTTTTTGACACAGATTTGACAGAAGAAGAATTAAAACAAGAAGTAATACGTTGCCTGGCTCTGTGTTCTCCAGGTCCTCATGCCTTTCTGCTCGTCGTACCGATAGAGCGATTCACAGAGGAGCAGCAGCGCACCGTAGAAATGATTCTGGAGATGTTTCATGAGGACGTCACTCATCACACCATCCTCATATTCTCCCATGCGGATAGACTTCGAGGAGGATCCATTGAAGAGTTTATTTCAAGACAAAATTACAAAGTACAGGAGCTTGTGGAGAGATTTGGGAGGCGTTTCGTGGCTTTTGACAACACCAACCCCACAAACCGAGATCAAGTGAGTCGACTCCTGCAGAGAATTGACAAGCTGCTCGCTCAAAATGAGAACCGTCACTTCATCAGTCCAATCATAGAAGTCATGCAGGAAGCCCAGAAGATAATAAACAAGAAAATGCAAGCTGAAAGAATGAAGAAAATTGAGAAAGAGGTTAAGAAACTGGCTGATGATCGATGGCGTTCAATTATTGTGTCCATGAATGAAGAGAGGCAAGACATAGAGAGAAAAAAGAAACGCATACAAAAGAGGATTGATTGGATCGAGAAGGATATAAGGAAAGAAGAGCAGAATGCGCAACCGATTCCAGCTAGACTGAAACGGTTCAGAGCATCTCTGAAGAGAGAGCAGGACAACATGAGAAGTTTGGAGGAAAGAGAGATGGAGGAGGAGGCGGAGAGAACTGAAAGAAAAGAGATAGAAAAGAAAGACTTGGAAATCTGGAAGAAAGAAGAGGAGCAGAGAAGACTGAGTGAAGAAGGGCAGAACAGTGTACTTTCTCCAGATAATATTAAATTGCTGATTATGCTGTCCATGTTCATGCTGCAGGTCGGAGCTGGATTTGCACCTGCGCTCTTAGCGGTTCTGTTCCCTGCAGCTCCAGCTGTGGAAGTCGGATTTACTGCTGAGTATTTGGCCAGCTTGCTCGGGTTTGGAGCTGCAGAAAGTGGGAGTTATTTTGGGACGGTCGCTGGAGCTGCAGTGAAAGCTGCATCTGTAAAGCTGGCAACACTGAAACAATGCTGCATTCAGTGATCCGTTTATGAGTGACAACAAGGATGGGTTCAGAAATCAGCTTTATTATAGGCTTTATCAGCAGCCTTGGGTGCAACGTAATTTTCTTAGTCATTTCCAATTTAAGGATTTTAAAGAGTTCTTGGCTAACATTTACACTAAGGTTTCATTAGATAACATGAACTAACAATGAATGTTAATGTTAATTTCAACATTTACTAACAATTACTCATACATTACTAATCCCGCTCCTGTTCTGTTTTACCTTGATTACTACTCCTTGTAATGTTTTAAGCCCTTAGTTCTCCCTAGTGTTTTGTCTTGTGTTAATGTTGCATGTAAGGTTAATGTCTATCATTCCTGTTCCTGTATTCTGTGTCAGCTAATTAAAGTCTATATATTGAATTCACTATTGTCACGTTTATTGACCAGCAAATCGTAACAGAATGCAAGACATATAAAGTCGATTTTTTGTGCCGTTTTTTTTCTTTCCCCCATCACTAATGGACCTACGTGCCACCCAACTGCTCTGCCTTAAGCAGAAGGACCATTCGTGCTTCACTCACTATCTGCATTTTTTACATCATCAGCATCAGTGAGCAGTCCAAGGCACTCCGCTTTTGTAGAGTGGGTGCTGGTGAATAATGGTTCGGCTTTCACTATCGGCCCACCGTAGGACTTTACCAGACCCAGAGCCCAGCCAGCCATCACCACCCTGAAATCTCCTGTGCCGTCATTGGTTCCATCCAGCTCAAAGTTTCAATTAAGGTTCAAGTCACCATAAAATCAAAATGGACCATTTTTGTTTTTTTTTATGGAATATTGCAGTGTTTATTCTAAATGATTTATCTGTGCACATCATTGTGTTAAAATCACCAGGAGGTAATCTTGAATCAGAATGTCTTCCTCCTGCAGCATCTCTTCTCTTCTCTGATGATGAGGGCGGGGCAACCTGTCACTCACATGAGATCCACCAATAGCAAACCACAACCATCCAACAGACAAAATCAAGCCCGCCCTACATTTGTTCTTGTTTGAGAAGCGTTTTAATCCGATATACGGCACAATAGAGAAGAAAAGACTTGTGAAATATATATTTTATGTTACACAGAAAATGTTCAGGAGCAAAAAAAAAGAGAACCTTTTAATGGACTATATGCACGGGTTACTTCCTGGTTGTCGTTAAGCCAGCTCGAGCACTTCCGGTGAACTGTTAGCTGTTCATTCTGTAGTCGTTGTACATCGACACAAAACCATCTATGGTTGACTTTTTAATGTTGTATTTATATTTTAATGCAGTTATCACATTTACCTAATTTGCCAAATAACACGTTTTATTGATTGCAATAAAGACGAAGCTATTGGGACTGTTTAAAAACGCCGTGTCTGTAATTAGACACACACACATTTTTTCCCCAGCACTTCAAATGTTATTTTTAATGTGGTGACCACAAACATTATTTGTTCATCCTTCTGAGATTGTCCCCATTGTAAAACCGAACGTTTAAAAATGTAGGAAATTTAACATTTGATAGAAAACACTTATTTAAAAATAAAAAAGACAGTAATTAGCACTTTAACCAGCAGGTGGCGGCAAAGTAGCATTTATTTGCGCACATATCAGCCATTTCCTCTAAACGTTTTTCACTTCGTTTTTGACTAAATATTAAACATTATAAAATAACTAGGTTTAAAATACATTTTGTTAATGTGAAGTATGAAATGCTCACAAAATCTTATGAAAAACAATAACTTTTATTGTGAATGACACAGAAAGCGAGCACCGTGCTCTCCCTTTGTAATCACATCAGCTGTCAGTCAGAGCATCGCAAGATCAATGATTTCAGCACACTTGTGAAAACACACATTTTATTCAATTAATCTAACTAAAGTGCACAATAAATATTTAATTTTTGAAGCTTTTTTTCCACATAAAAGTGTGAAAACTAATGGTCGAATTGAATTTAGCCGAGGAGGAAAATTGAGGTACGTCTTTATTTATTTTTTTTATGCTGTCTTACGTTTGAATAACTAAATTAATGCTATGCCACACTATTTAAGTGACTATATTCTGATTATAAACTAAGTATTACACTACTGATGCTCAACACACCAGCAAATGACATCTCACCGGAAGTTTTCGAGCTGGCTTATATTAATGCGGAAGTTCTAAAGAACGCTCCGTGCATATAGTCCATTGTAGATCAACAAAATGTGAGATGAGAAAATGTTGGTGTTAAGATTCGCAGATAAAATAAAATAAACATTGCTTTATGTTATAATAATGCATTATCATTGTAAATTATATAACTTTAAAATAAACTATTATGAGTAATCTTTGCTGTCACGCCCTTTGGAGTCTCATCAGATATGTGTGTTCTGGATTCCTCTGAAGCTGAGAGGTGTGTACCTAGTAATCTAACCCTGTGTAACGGATCGGGACTCAGGCAGGGATCCATTTGCAAGCTTTATTAAAAAAGTGTGGTCGTACAGGCAGGGTCAAAGCAGGGGCAAACAGGAACAGCAAGGGACAGGCAGAATCATGGTCAGGATACAGGTGATGGTCAGGACAGGCAGATATCACTCACAGGTCAGGATACAATAAACAGTCCAAAGGTAGGCAGCAGAGAATCGTAAACGGTAAGCAGACAGGATCGGTAACAGACAGGCAGACAGGATAATAATGCTCGGAATTGCAACACAGGTTAACAAGACTTCGCCATGTACTGGTGTGTGTGTGTCCTTTATAGTCCAGGTAATGTGCTTCAGCTGTATGTGGCAATTGATGATTGGTGTGGAATGTGTGCGTGTGACTGGCAGGGAGGATTATGGGAATTGAAGTCCAGGAACTGACAGGAATCGTGACACCCTAGAACATAACCTGCTCCGAAACAGGTTTAGGATAGAGAGTAAGTCGCTTCTTTCACTGAAAGTGACCTCCATTTTTAGAACTGAAAATGTTATCTGTTTAATAATCCTTAAACTTACAATGATAAAAATGATTTTGTGATGAAGTAAATAATACAGAAAAAAAGTGTCATTTCTACATGGAAAAAGTTCAGGCAAGAATTGAAAAATAAAACAAAATAACTTGTATATTAGTACTCAATTCAAGCTTGTAGAAATTAAAGCCTAAATATCAGCAATATAAAATTAAGTAAAAACAACTCAACTTTTCTGATACTGGTGTTCCCATCATGCACTGGGGCATAAATAATTAATAAGGTTGATTTTTTTTGCTGTTTTCCAGCTGTATTTTATCATTGCTCTTGTTTTTAGGTTTAGTAACTGGAGTTCATTTTCTACTCAAAATTACACATTCACACTCAGAAATGATCAATCGAATGTTATCGTCATTGTGTTTTGTGTACCAAGTATTGAAGTCTCTGTGTTTGGGTGAGTGTCGCATTACTTCTATTGTGTAGATATGGTAAAGCATACACTTTTAAAGCATGTTTTAATCCAATATTATTTGAGTAAAAAATTAACTGTTAAATTGTATTGTTGTTATATCTCATTTTGTTAAGTCTTATACTTTCACTTATGTTAGTCTGTAATGCTGCAATGCAAATTTAAAAAACAAAATGCAAATAATTGTATGCAAATACTACTGTGATGTAAGTTCATTTCTGAAACATGATCACTGTGTCCTTCTAGTGGATGCGAACAAACAAATGTAATTTAAGTAACAAACACTTGCATATATAAGCTATTTTATGAAACATAAATTAAACATAAATGCATTTATTTTTATTTCATTTCATTCAGTCAATAAACATCCTTTTGTGAGCAATGGAGATCTAAAGCGTCAACATGTGACATTCATGGCTAGTTTTGTTTCTGTAAGTCCTGCCCATCATAAACCAGTCAAACAAGTCAAGAAACACATCATAACCACACCGAACCAGAAAACATGTCCAACGAAGGTAATTAAAGATCATTTATAGATTCATTATTACATTATCCTTGTATTCAGAAGGAATTCAGGATTTATTTGTATGGAAAAAGCCATGTTAACCATGTTAGCCATGAAAAAAGAAACGCATACAAAAGAGGATTGATTGGATCGAGAAGGATATAAAGAAAGAAGAGCAGAATGCGCATCCGATCCCAGAGAGACTGGAACGGTTCAGAGCATCTCTGAAGAGAGAGCAGGACAACATGAGAAGACTGCTGAAAAGAGAGATTGAGGAGGAGAAGAAGAGAACTGAAAGAGATGAAATAGAAAAGAAGGACCTGGAAATCTGGAAGAAAGAAGAGGAGCAGAGGAGACTGAGTGAAAAAGGACAGAACGATGAACTTTCTTCAGATCACAATGAGAAAATACTTTGTTGGAAGTTTTTCCTGGGGTTAGTGGTTGGATTTGTGCTTGCACTGTTCACTGTCCTGCTAAAATCAGCTGAAGAAGATCATCAGCAGAGCTCTTGGTTTTGCTAAGATCTGTCGACACTTCTGCATTCAGTGATTCATTCATGATTAACAACCAACATGAGTTCACAAATCAAGCTTTATTATAGACTTCATCTTCATCCTAGTGTCCAAAGTATTTTTCTCATTTCCGCCTCAGGGATCTATCTATCTATCTATCTATCTATCTATAACCCCCTCCCTCCCTCCCTCCCTCAATCCATTCATTCATCCATCAATTCTTCCCTCCCTCCCTACATCCATTCATCAATCCCTCCATCCCTCGTCCATCCATCCATTCATGCATCCATCAATCCCTCCCTCCCTCATCCCTCCATCCATCCTTCCATAATTTTAAAGCTTTTTAATTTCTTTTTTATGTCTGTTTTCTCGAATTGTGTTCAATCATTGCTTGTGTTTATTGCAAAAATAAAATTCGAACTGAATAAAATTGTCCATGTGACTTTATATAAATGAAAAGTGAGTGATTCGTGTTTTTCAAATGATAAAACCACCTGTTTCATTATTTGTGTGCGCATATAGCTTTAGATTTACACATTATCCAGAATCACTTGAGAGACTCCAGAGATCTCACGCGCTCATCTGCTGCAATGACGCGCTTCCGCCGGCGGGTGTCGCTGTGGATCCGCGGCCGCACTGAGTCTCACGCGCCGAACAAGAGAGCCGGAACCGGAAGAAAACAAGCGCTGCCTCAGTTTCACACTGCTGATCTGTAAATGAGGAAGATGGAAAAATTAATATCAATAAACTGCGTCAAGCTTCTGATTACCGCTTTATTTTACACATGTGAGTATAAATATGATTGTTTAAGGTTTAATTGTGTGTTTAAGCGGTCACGAGATGATGATTATTGTTCACTCGTTCAGGCCTGAAATTAAAATAAATTCCTCTTTAAATATAAATATGTATTATTAATATATTCACATTCGTTTAATATCATAATAACAGTGTGTGGATGTTAATGTACGGTAGAATTAGTGACTGAGCGAGTCTAATCGGTGACAGCACTAACAAAGAAGTTACCGAAAGTACCATGGTGAAAGCCTGATTCATGTTCATTTACCATGGTAACAACATTATATTCTGTAAAGTACCTTAAAGTAACATGTAATTACCATGAAACATGCTTGTGCTCAGTGAGGACCGAGAGTACAGTGGTGTTATCATCTTTTACTTCATAAAGCTGACGATTATTATGATTTCATCACCTCTGATATGTGTTTGTACATGTTTGGAAAAATGAGATCTCACTATTTACTGTCACTATTAATTATCCTAAATTATTATCATAAATAGTTTTTTATATTTTCTAAAAGTTTGTATAGAAAAAAGTTTGTCATTTCTGAAAGTTTGTATGTTTCATAAAGTGGTTCAATTCAGCTGAACATTATGCTTTAATGTTATACAATTATTAGTATTTAATGGTCATAAATGAATAATTATTTATAAATATCTATTACATAATTTTTAAAAAGATTGTATTTTGATGTTTTATCAGGTCAACAGGATAATCACAATAAATACACAATAAATAAATTAGGTCCAAATAGGAATTTGGTGGGCAGATATATATATATATATATATATATAGCGTACATAGTGTTGAGAAGATGATGAGTAGCAGTGTGTGTGTTGTGTATGTTGCATGTGTCATGTATGCTGTGTGTTATATGTGTCCTGTATGTTGTGTGTAATCATGTATTGTGTGTGTCATGTGTATGTTGTGTGTCATGTATGTTGTGTCATGTGTCCTGTATGTTGTGTGTCATCATGTATCGTGTGTGTCATGTATGTTGTGTGTGTCGTGTATGTTGTGTGTCATGTCTGTGTCATGTATGTGTTGTCATTGTATGTGTTGTGTGTCATGTATGTTGTGTGTCATCATGTATCGTGTGTGTCATGTATGTTGTGTGTGTCATGTATGTTGTGTGTCATGTCTGTGTCATGTATGTGTTGTTATTGTATGTGTTGTGTGTCATGTGTTGTGTGTCATCATGTATCATGTGTGTCATGTATGTTGTGTGTGTCATCTATGTGTCGTGTGTGTCGTGCATGTTGTGTGTGTCATGTATGTGTTGTCATTGTATGTGTTGTGTGTCATGTATGTTGTGTGTCATGTATGTGTCGTGTGTCATGTGTCCTGTATGTTGTGTGTCATCATGTATTGTGTGTGTGTGTGTGTGTGTGTGTGTGTGTGTCATGTATGTGTTGTGTGTGTCGTGTGTGTCATGTATGTGTCGTGTGTGTCATGTATGTGTCGTGTGTGTCGTGTGTGTCATGTATGTGTCGTGTGTGTCATGTATGTGTCGTGTGTGTCATGTATGTGTCGTGTGTGTCATGTATGTGTCGTGTGTGTCATGTATGTGTCGTGTGTGTCATGTATGTGTCGTATGTGTCGTGTGTGTCATGTATGTGTTGTGTGTGTCGTGTGTGTCATGTGTGTGTCGTGTGTGTCATGTATGTGTCGTGTGTGTCATGTATGTGTCGTGTGTGTCATGTATGTGTCGTGTGTGTCATGTATGTGTTGTGTGTGTCGTGTGTCCTGTATGTTGTGTGTCATCATGTATTGTGTGTGTGTGTGTGTGTGTGTGTGTGTGTCATGTGTGTGTCGTGTGTGTCATGTATGTGTCGTGTGTGTCGTGTGTGTCATGTATGTGTTGTGTGTGTCATGTATGTGTTGTATGTGTCGTGTGTGTCATGTATGTGTTGTGTGTGTCGTGTGTGTCATGTGTGTGTCGTGTGTGTCATGTATGTGTCGTGTGTGTCATGTATGTGTCGTGTGTGTCATGTATGTGTTGTGTGTCGTGTGTCCTGTATGTTGTGTGTCATCATGTATTGTGTGTGTGTGTGTGTGTGTGTCATGTGTGTGTCGTGGTGTCATGTATGTGTCGTGTGTGTCTGTGTGTCATGTATGTGTTGGTGTCATGTATGTGTTGTGTGTGTCGTGTGTGTCATGTATGTTCGTGTGTGTCATGTATGTGTCGTGTGTGTCATGTATGTGTCGTGTGTGTCATGTATGTGTTGTGTGTCATGTATGTGTCGTGTGTGTCATGTATGTGTTGTGTGTGTCGTGTGTGTCATGTATGTGTCGTGTGTGTCATGTATGTGATGTATGTGTCGTGTGTGTCATGTATGTGTCGTGTGTGTCGTGTGTGTCATGTATGTGTCGTGTGTGTCATGTATGTGTCGTGTGTGTCATGTATGTGTCGTGTGTGTCATGTATGTGTCGTGTGTGTCATGTATGTGTTGTGTGTGTCATGTATGTGTCGTGTGTGTCATGTATGTGTTGTATGTGTCGTGTGTCATGTATGTGTTGTGTGTGTCGTGTGTGTCATGTGTGTGTCGTGTGTGTCATGTATGTGTCGTGTGTGTCATGTATGTGTCGTGTGTGTCATGTATGTGTTGTGTGTGTCGTGTGTCCTGTATGTTGTGTGTCATCATGTATTGTGTGTGTGTGTGTGTGTGTGTGTGTGTGTGTGTCATGTGTGTGTCGTGTGTGTCATGTATGTGTCGTGTGTGTCGTGTGTGTCATGTATGTGTTGTGTGTGTCATGTATGTGTTGTATGTGTCGTGTGTGTCATGTATGTGTTGTGTGTGTCGTGTGTGTCATGTGTGTGTCGTGTGTGTCATGTATGTGTCGTGTGTGTCATGTATGTGTCGTGTGTGTCATGTATGTGTTGTGTGTGTCGTGTGTCCTGTATGTTGTGTGTCATCATGTATTGTGTGTGTGTGTGTGTGTGTGTGTCATGTGTGTGTCGTGTGTGTCATGTATGTGTCGTGTGTGTCGTGTGTGTCATGTATGTGTTGTGTGTGTCATGTATGTGTTGTGTGTGTCGTGTGTGTCATGTATGTGTCGTGTGTGTCATGTATGTGTCGTGTGTGTCATGTATGTGTCGTGTGTGTCATGTATGTGTTGTGTGTGTCATGTATGTGTCGTGTGTGTCATGTATGTGTTGTGTGTGTCGTGTGTGTCATGTATGTGTCGTGTGTGTCATGTATGTGATGTATGTGTCGTGTGTGTCATGTATGTGTCGTGTGTGTCATGTATGTGTCGTGTGTGTCATGTATGTGTCGTGTGTGTCATGTATGTGTTGTATGTGTCGTGTGTGTCATGTATGTGTTGTATGTGTCGTGTGTGTCATGTATGTGTTGTGTGTGTCATGTATGTGTTGTGTGTAGTGGATGTTGTGTGTGTTGTGTGTGTCATGTATATGTCTCGTGTGTGTCATGTATGTGTTGTGTCATAGATGTGTGTGTCATTGTGTGTTGTGTGTCATGTATGTGTTGTGTCGTAGATGTGTGTGTCATTGTGTGTTGTGTGTGTCATGTATATGTCTCGTGTGTGTCATGTATGTGTCGTGTGTGTCATTGTGTGTTGTGTGTCATGTATGTGTGGTGTGTGTCATGTATGTGTCATGTATGTCTTGTGTCTTGTGTATGTCGTGTCATGTGTGTCATTGTGTATCGTGTGACTTGTGTGTGTCATGTATGTTTCATGTATGTCTTGTCTGTCGTGTCATTGTGTATCGTGTTATGTGTTGTGTCTTGTGTGTGTCATTGTGTATTGTGTGTGTGATGTATGTGTCATATGTGTGTCATGTATGTGTCCTGTGTGTGGTGTGTGTGTGTGTCGTGTATCTCATGTATCTCGTGTGTCTCTCGCTGTAGGCGTGAGCTGCAGCTCAGTGGAACAGAAGATCTATGTTGAACTCAATGACACGGTTCCGTGTGTCCGGCTGCTGAACGCCACACATCAGATCGGCTGCCAGTGTGAGTCCATCAGCGCTGATTATTGATTTAACACCATATGAACACACTCACTGTACTGTACGGCCTCACATGCTGCGTTTGTCTCTCAGCGTCAATGTCAGGAGACACTGGTGTTCTCCATGTGCTGGAGAGCGAATCAGACCTGGACTGGATCCTCAACACTGGACCACATCCTCCCTACATGGTCATCATGGAGACGGCCTTCTTCAGCAGGTGCTGAAACGTGTGTGTGTGTGTGCGTGTGTGTGTGTGTGTGTGTTAGACGTGTGCCGATATTCGGTAATGCGATATATCACGATAATGAATATGCAAGATATTGTTATAGTGGCATTTCAAAATACCGTAAATAATAATTTATTACCAATTATTAAAATTTTTATAATGCATTTAAGAATACTTTCCCCATCAAGCGTATAAAATGCACAACACCGCTGTATTCTGCGTCAAAGGGACACGCGCTCAGATGTGCACGAGAAGCACATGGCGGAAAGGAAACGCACTGAATGAAAGCGCACGTTCACTCTCTGACAGCAGAGGGCGCTGATGGAACAGCAGAAATGCAGCGGTTACCCCGGAAACCCCGCAAACAAAGCAACTGCGCTAGTGAAGTTTTTAAAATGCTTCAAACAGACATTCATTTTTTTGTAATCTCAGTGTTGTTCATCACAGCACCAAATAATTAATGAATTAATAGGGTATTTATTTTCAAACTTAAACATTTTTATATTTTAATCTGGACTACAACATGCCCTAATGATCAGAAATGTTCTGATTATTTGTTATTGTTCAGTAAAACTTTGAAAACATACGGCTTCATTAGTTAACATGTTAATTTATTATTACCAAACTGACAATGAAAATACTTAAAGCATTAATTATTCTTAGTTACTGTTTAATAACATTACTAAAATCAAAAGAACTTATTTAATGGACCTGAGATAAAACTAACAATGATCAGTTGTATTCTTAACTAACATTAACAAAAAATAATACTTTCTGTAACAAATGTAGCTATTGCTCAATCTGAGTTAATGCATTAAATAATGAGACCTTATTGTAAAGTGTTTCCTGTTGTTCTTTATCGCCTAATTCTTTTGCACTTTAATCTGTTTGGAATATATATATATATATATATATATATATATATATATATATATATTTTTTTTTTTTTTTTTTTTTTTTTTTGTGTGTATTGTTTCATTGTATTTAAACATTCAGAGTTGTTTTTGTTATTAAAAAAGAGTTCTTAAACCTTTTATACTGACAACACTTTTTTTTTTTGCAACTTATTTCAATATCAGGATAATACCGTATACCATGATAAAAGCTTCAGCAATTAATCGCAACATGAAAATCGTGTGTGTGTGTGTGTGTGTGTGTGTGTGTGTGTCATCTGTCATCTGTCTGTGTGTCTGATCTCTTGTGTTTCTCCAGGTCAGTCATGTTGAGAATGAAGAACTCGTCCAGAGTGGCTGGAGTCGCTGTGATCATCTCAAGAACAGGCCTTGCTGAAAACTTCTCACCTCACACAACCTGCCCCAACCAGAACACAGGTGTGTGTGTGTGTGTGTGTGTGTGTGTGTGTGTGTGTGTGTGTGTGTGTGACTATATATTGGATATTACAAGACAGAAGTGAAATGTGATTGTCTTTTATGAATGTGACATCAGATTTAATTTAACATGCTTTTAAAAGTTTTTTATAATGAGCTTGTGAAGGACTTATATGATGAAATAAAGATAGAATGAAGATACACACTTTTCCATATTCTTCTATGTCTGTATGACTGTGAATTTCTCATGTTTCAGGAGTGTATTCTGCAAAGTACGGTCCTGAACTAGCAAACTGTAACGTGACCATGTGGAATCCTCTCGGGAACGGACTGTCCTATGAAGACTTTGCTTTCCCTGTGTTTGCTCTGAAAGACGAGAATCAGACTCAGGTCATCCGTAAGGTGTGTCATTCTCTATATCAGTGTTTCCATTGTAGTCTTGAGCTTTCTTCACAATATTCCTCATTTAAATAATTCATGCACAGAATAAAGGGGCGGGGCCTGGTTGAGTTAGTTAGTAGTGTGTTGAAACTGGCGGTTATGGTAAGGGGCGGGACATTTCCCAAACACCAATCACAACACACTGCTCCAGCCGACCAATCAGAGCACATTGTGCTTTTCAGAAGGAGGGGCTTCATAGAGACAGGAACTAAACAGAGCGTTACTGACAGACTGGGAAGAGAGGAGCTGCAACAATGGAGAATATGAGGAGAATAATCAACCTGTTCTAGTAGAGCCCAAAAACAACATCAAGACTGGCATAACATTTATGTGTTTGTTTAGTGTTATGAGGATCATAACCTGCGTCTGAACGGGAGCGCTCCTCAGTACCCGCTGTGTGCGATGCAGCTCTTCTCACACATGCACGCCGTGACCGACACCGTGACGTGCATGAGACGCACAGACCTGCAGACCAGATTCAGCATCAACCCAGGTACATCAGACCACTGGATTCATGCTTCACACAGTGCACAAGATGACTTCATGCTTTAAGTTAGCTAAAAATTATTAAATATCTTATTTTAATTCAGAAACAAGATTCACACAGTCTTGGAAAACCTGTACTTGTATAGAGAATGTTTTGCTAAATGTTAATGTGTTTGCATCCTTTCAGAAGTCCTGTGTGACCCTTTGAGCGATTTTAACGTCTGGGCGTCCACTCAGCCCCTCAACAACAGCGCCAAGGGCCACGCGGACAACGTGAGCGTCGTCATCGCAGCCACAAGGGTGAGAAACAGACTGAAGGTCATCGCGAATGTTGAAATGTGCCACCAGAACAACATCAGCAGGATCTGTTCTGTCAAATCTGGGTGACAGAATATTTGCGGTCATTTTACATAATGGACTATATGCACGGTTACTTCCTGGTTGTAGCTAAGCCAGCTCGGGCATTTCCGGTGAACTGTTAGCTGTTCATTCTGTAGTCGCTGTACATCAGTACTATCAATGGTTGACTTTTTAATGTTGTATTCATATTTTAATGCAGTTATCACATTTACCTAATTTACCTAAGTTTTATTGATTGCAATAAAGACGAAGCTATTGGGATCGTTTAAAAACGCCGTGTCTGTAATTAGACACACACACGCATTATTTTCCAGCACTTGGAAAATATTATTTTTAATGTGATGACCACAAACATGTTCATCCTTCTGAGATTGTCCTCATTGTAAAACCGAACATTTAAAAATGTAGGAAATCCAACATTTGATAGAAAACACTTATTTAAAAATAAAAAAGACAATAATTACCACTTTAACCAGCAGGTGGCGGCAAAGTAGCATTTATTTGCACATATCAGCCATTTCCTCTAATCATTTTTCACTTCGTTTTTGACTAAATATTAAACATTATAAAATAACTAGGTTTACAAATACATTTTGTCAATGTGAAGTATGAAATACTCAAAAAAAATCTCATGAAAAACAATAACTTTTCTTGTGAATGAATGACACAGAAAGCGAGCACCGCTCTCTCTTTATAATCACTGAAGCTGTCAGTCAATGCAGCACAAGATCAATGATTTCAGCACACTTTATTCAATTAATCTAACTAAAGTGCACAATAAATATTTAATGTTTGAAGCTTTTTTTCACATAAAAGTGTGAAAACTGATGGACGAATTGAATTTAGTCGAGGAGGAACACTGAGGTATTTATTTTTTATGCTGTCTTGTGTTTGAATAACTAAATTAATGCCATGCCTGACTATTTAAGTGACTATATTCTGATTATAAGCTAAGTATTACACTACTGATGCTCAACACACCAGCACATGACTCTCACTGGAAGTTTTCGAGCTGGCTTATATTAATGCGGAAGTATAAATGAAAATAGAAATAGAAATGAAAGTTTGTTGTTCTTTCGCAGCTTGACGGCAGGTCGTTTTTCTGGCAAGAGGCTCCAGTGGCCGAAGGAACCGTGTCTGGGATCGTCACCCTATTGGCCGCCGTTCAAGCGCTCTATCCTGTCATTCAACTAGCTCCGCCTCCTCGCAATATTTTCTTCACCTTCTTCCAAGGGGTCAGTGTGTCGTTATTTTCTTCCATGACGTTTACACATTTTCTTGACTCATTATCAGCCAGAAGTGAAGGCATTTCTGATGTGTGTTCAAACATTGAAAAAAGTAGAAGCATGTTAATTTATCCAAGCTCTCTTCCTCTCTCACAGGAAGCCTTCGACTACATTGGCAGCTCGAAAATGGTGTATGACATGGAGAGAAAGGAGTTTGTAATCGACTTGAACAATGTTCACTCCATGCTGGAAATCGGGCAGGTACAAACACATCCACACGTCCAAACGTCCAAATGTTTCTGGTGGTGCGTAGATCAAAAAGAGTGAAAGATTCGCACACGAGAGTGAAGTCAAAAAAGCTCCAACGAATTTATTGTCCAGAGGCCATAAAAAGTGCAAAAGTGCAAAAAGTGCAAGAGCAGGGAGCAAAACGTTTTCGGGATCAACCCTTCATCAATTAATTAATTTATATTCAATATTATTATTGTTATTTTGATTATTTACTTATATTCTGTTATTTTTATTATTATAAATATTTTATTAAAATATTAGAGCTATAATTTATTAAAAACTAAAGAGCTTATATAATTGTTATATTTTCTATATTGTTGTATGGAAAATATTGTTAAATTATTAGTATATAATTTTCTTTATTTATTGAAGATTATGATTATTTTAGAATATCTTAATTTGCCATGAAAATAGCCTCATTAAATTGCATTAATTAAAATGCAAAAATAAAATTTTATAATTATATATTATTATATTAATATTATTGTGGCTTGGTTTATATATAATGTATTTATTATTATTATTCTAATTTGTTTATATTCTATTATTATTATTATATAATGATTATTTATATTCTATTATCTTGATTATTATAATTATTGTTATTATTTTCTTTTACTAAAATATTAGAGCTATAGTTTATTAAAAAATAAAGAGCTCTTTTAATTGCTATATTTTCTATATTGTTGTATGAAAATTATTATTTTTTCTTTATTTAATTTTCTTTATTTATATATTTTAATTTGCCATGAAAATAGTCTCTGCTACTAATTTGCCATTAAATAAATAAAAATGTATTTTATATATGTATATATATTTTAAATAAATCCTATTTCTTTATATTCTATTACTATTATCATTATTATTATTTTCTTTTAATATTATTATTATTATTATTATTATTGTGTTTTGATTTATTTATATCTAATATTATTTTATTATGATTAATTCTTTATATTCTATTATTATTATTATATTTTGAAATATTAGAGCTATTATTTATATAATTATAATATAGCTCGTATTATAGCTATATTATGGAAAATATTGTTAAATTATTTTATATAATTATTTTAGAATATTTTAATATTTTTAATTGCCATGAAAATAACCTATGCTACTAATATTGCATTAAAATAAATAAATTAATAAATATTTTATTATGATTAATATTATTATTGTTTGATTTATTTATATTCAGTTATTTTTTTATTACATGTCATTGAATGTCAAATAACAGATTTGATTTGATTGGACGCTCATTCTGTCACTTAAATCCAAATTCTATACATGAGTGTTAAACAAGCCTAATATTTCACACGATCTGTTCTGTCATTCATCTGTTTCCTGTTTCTGATGCGTGTTGTCGAGTGTCAGCTGGTTTTAGCTCATTTGGTTATAGTGTGTGTCTGGCTGCTTTCACAGGAAGTCCGACAGCCACACGTTTGAGATGTGGCATGTTAGTAACAGGTGTGACATACAGACGCTCAGACAGTTTCCTGTTTGTTTACAGGTTGGTCTGCGCAATGGGCGGGAACTTTGGATGCACTCTGACCCCATATCCCGCATGAACAGCAGCAGTGTGGAGGAAGAGGTGAGTGAAGAGGAGAGGAAGCTTTGTCTTCTATTACCCATCATGCCGCTCACTCTCTCTCTCTCTCTCTCTCTCTCTCTCAGGTGTTGGATATGATGAAAAACATGCACTCTATAGCAGCTGGTCTGAATGTCTCAGTGAATGAGCCGTCTGCCAGTCAGCCATTACCGCCCTCGTCCTTCCAGCGCTTCCTGCGTGCTCGACAGATCCCAGGCCTCGTGCTGGCAGACCATCGGACGTCTTTCGTCAACAGGTCTCAAATCTGACACATTGTGTTCAGAGACGGCTAATGGTGTTAATCAGGCATCTGAGGTCACATGTTCCATGTTGTTTGTCACTGACACAGATACTACGAGAGCATGTACGACGACGCAGAGAACCTGAACGTCTCATACCCATCCAACCTGAGTCCAGAGGAGAAGCTGGTGTACGAGACGGAAGCAGCCAAGGTACGGTAACAGCTGCAGATACGGTCATGTGATGGACAGAACACACATTCAGCCCTTTCTCTCTCATCTCACTCAGTCTCTGGCGGAAGTGGCCACACTAGTCGCTCGATCGCTCTACAAGCAGGCAGGAGGAGACGACAGCAACCTGAACAACATCACTGCCGACCCCAAGATCGTGAGTCACATGACCACACACACACACACTCACATGATAGCATGTGACTCGCCGTGTTCAGCTGAACTAACTCTTACTCTCGTTTCAAGAATGATTGTGTTTACTTAGAATATTTCCAAAGAATTATTACATAAAATGAATGAAGAAAAGAAAATATAAAATATAACATTAAGAAATCTCAATAGAATTACAAGGTGCCAAATAATGAATAAAAAATAGTTAACATATATATATATATATATATATATATATTCATTAATTTATTAATTAAGATACTATATATACATATAAAATATCAAGATATTACAAAATAAATTATCTGTATATTATATATATATATATATAAATATATATATATATATATATATATATATACATGTATAAATTTTGTTTTAAAATATAACATATAATCAAAATAATGTTTTTATCATTTCAAATGATCTCTCCTATAATATATATATATATATATATATATATATATATATATAATATTTATATAATGTTATACAACATATAATGTAAAATAGATATATATATCAAGATATTACAAACAAAAATTATATTTTTTATATTCAAGATGAATATATATATATATATATATATATATATATATATATATATATATATATATATAATGTATAAATTTTGTTTTAAAATATAACATATAATCAAAATAATGTTTTTATCATTTCAAATGATCTCTCCTTGTATATCTGTATATCTCTCTCCTATACATTTGTTTATTTATTTATACAATATTATATAACCTGATGTAAAATAGACTCATATCAAGACAAATGAGAGTTATGTTTTTGATATTTAAATGCCTTCTCTCTCTCTCTCTGTGTTTTTCAGGTCGCTCAGATGCTGTATGGTTTTGTAATTCAGAAGAATAACAGCTGGTTTCAGTCCCTGCTTCCTCCTGATCTAACGAAAAAAGGCATTTTAAGTGAGGCCTCGGTTTAAACTCTCATCTCACACATAAACACACATCTCTGGTTGATACACACTGCATATGAATCATCATTCGCGTTGTCTCAAATGTGTGGATGGCGTTTTCCTCCATGCGACACACAGTGACGTGTTTAGCAGTATGTCACAGCTGCTCTGTGCATTCAGTGAAAGTGGATTACAAGCTGCAGAAACGAAGAAGCACCATAAATGCGTCATATACGTTGTGTGCTTGTGCAGTATATTTTAAGAAGTCACATGATGAGTCATTTTTCACTGTAAATCTGGCAGAGCATGTATCTGACTCGTGTCCTGTTGTCTGTAGGTTCTGGTCCTCCTCAGTTCTACATCGGTCTGGGTCCGCGCACCTACGGCCCCGTGCACAGCGTCACACGCTTCGTACAGTATATCATGGCCAACCTGACGGGAACCGTCACCAACCTCACCGAGACCCAGTGCCAGAAACCCGACGACATCAGCACCGAGAACAAAGACGTAAGCGTCAGAACTTCAGCATGTCACACGCCAAACCATGTGCTTGTGTAAAAAACTTACAAATGTTCAATTGTTCTGTTATTGTTATCTAAATAATGATATAATTATGTTCAATTATATATAATGTTAAAAACTTAAAAATGTTAAATTATTGTCATCTCAATAATTATATAATTTTGTTCAATTATATATACATATTTACATTATCATTATTTAGATGACAACAATTGAATTTTTTTAAGTTAACATTATATATAATTGAACAAAATTATATAATTATTGAAATGACAATAATTTAACATTAAGTTTTTAACATTATATATAATTGAACATAATTATATTATTTAGATGACGACAATAATAGAACATTTTTAAAAAGTTTTTAACATTATATATAATTGAACAAATTATTTAGATGACAATAATAATTGAACATTTTTACATTTTTTAACATTATATATAATTGAACATAAAATGTTTAATTATTGCCATCTAAATAATGATATAATTATGTCCAATTTAAATATAATGTTAAAAACTTAAAAATGTTCAATTATTGTCATCTCAATAATTATATAATTGTTCAATTATATATAGCCTACATATTTACATTATTATATCATTATTTAGATGACAACAATTGAATTTTTTTAAGTTAACATTATATATAGTTGAACAAAATTATATAGTTATTGAGATGACAATAATTTAACATTTTTAAATTTTTAACATTATATATAATTGAACAAAATTATATTATTTAGATTACAATAATAATAGAAAATTTTTAAAAGTTTTTAATATTATATATAATTGAACAAATTATTTAGATGACAATAATTGAACATTTTTTAATTTTTTAACATTATATATAATTGAACATAAAATGTTCAATTATTGTCATCTAAATAATGATATAATTATGTTCAATTATATATAATGTTAAAAACTTTCAATAATTATATAATTGTTCAATTATATATACATATTTACATTATTATATCATTATTTAGATGACAACAATTTAAATTTTTAAAGTTAACATTATATATAATTGAACAAAATTATATAATTATTGAGATGACAGTAATGTAACATTTTTAAGTTTTTAACATTATATATAATCAAACATAATAATATTATTTAGATGACGACAATAATACAACGTTTTTAAAAAGTTTTTAATATTATATATAATTGAACATAAAATGTTCAATTATTGTCATCTAAATAATGATATAATTATGTTCAATTATATATAATGTTAACTTTAAAATGTTAAATTATTGTCATCTCAATAATTATAAAATTGTTCAATTATATATACATATTTACATTATTATATCATTATTTAGATGACAACAATTGAATTTTTTTAAGTTAACATTATATATAATTGAACAAAATTATATAATTATTGAGATGACAATAATTTAACATTTTTAAATTTTTAACATTATCTATAATTGAACATAATTATATTATTTAGATTACAATAATAATAGAACATTTTTAAAAGTTTTTAACAATATATAATTGAACATAATTATATCATTATTTAGATGACAATAATTGAATATTTTATATATAAAATGTTAAAAATTTGCAAATGTTCAATTATTGTCATTTCAGTAATTATATAATTGTTTAATTATATTTCATGTTAAAAAATGTCCAATTATTGACATCTAAATAATTATATAATTGTTTATTTGTTAGATTTATTAGTCTTATTTTCTAAAAGAAAAAAAAATCGTGAAGTGAGTTTGTGCTTAAACCAAAAAAAAAATGTTTGCCAGTGTGGTCAGAAAAACCTTGTTTTCCATTTGAATTAACTTTTCTGACTCCATTGGCAGATATTTGTTCTTGTTTTAAACACAAACTCACTTCATTTTGATGTTTTTTCCAGAAAACAACACTTAATATCTTCAGTCATTTCTCTTCTTCAGTAAATGTATCTTGATTTAAGAATGTTTAGATATTTGTGCTGGAAAACAAGACAGACTCATTTTTTGCTGTGAAGGTGGTGGACAAATTAAAACTGCATAAAGTAATTTATTCCCAGAATGCTCATGTTCTGTGTCTGTATCTGTTCTCAGTTGTACGCGTATTTCTGGGTGTCGGGTTCGACCGCGGTCAACGGCAGCGGGCCGTTCTGCGTGCGAGCGCCCGTGCGTCTGTCCAAAGCCGTCTCGCCTGCCTTCGAGCGGCAGGAGTACGGATCTCAAGATTATTCCACGTGGACCGAGTCCCGCTGGAAGAGCATCCGAGCGCGCGTCTTCCTGGTGGCCAGCCGAGAACTCGAGGTAATCAGTGACTCCACACACGTCACATCTATAATAATTTAGATTTATGATCCGGCTGAGATTCGCTTTCATGTGTGTGTTTTTCTGTGTTTGCTTCTGGTAGATGTTAACACTGGGGGTGGGCGTGGCTGTGCTGCTGCTGTCTCTATTGGTGACGTACTTCATCAGCTCGAAGGCGGAGCTTTTGTTTAGCTCCGCCCGTGAAACGCCCACAACGACCTACTGAACGGAATCTTCAGCCATCCATTCATTCCCCTTCAGCACAGAAACACACTTCAGTTCAAGAGTAATTTATTCTAACCTGACAGGATTGTGCCGCACTGGTTTTAGCGGGGCTGGACTGAACTGCTCTGGTCTCCTGGAAAGTTGTTCATATTCTTTTTGTCATCTTTTTTTATAATTCAAGATGTTTTTTTCTGATTATGACATGGACGGGCACAAAAAAAGCTGATTTTAAGTGTTTAAAGATGAGAATAATTGAGTGAGTGAATGTTAATTTGATGTGTGTGTGTGTGTGTGTGTTGACATGAATGCAGTGAGTATGTGCAATAGCTTACTGAGATAAGATCATATTTCATTTTGATGTGGATGTTTTTATTTGGGAATGTAAAGCTGTGCGCTCTATTCGTTGACGACTGTAACGACACAATTAAACTCTAATCACAGACTGTCCGCAATGAATCGCTCACATGTTTCCACTGGAGACGTGGAGCTTCGGAAAACCAAATTAACACTGATCTGCAGCATTTGTTTGTTGACTTTAATTGAATGAAAGCTGTTTGAATAATGATGTCATTATTTTTTCTCTAAGAAACTGATGCCTTGAGAACCTGAATAAACATGACTTTCTTTTCCAAAGTTTCATTTTGCTTTGATGGCTTACACAGTATGAAGTTATTATTATTAAATTATATAAACATTATGTTCATCTACATAAAATCAAACAAATTCAACAAAGAAAAGCAAACAAATCTGTTATCTCATGAAAAATGTCCTGGTTACACATTCACCAAAACCAAAAGAGCAAATTAAAAAAATAAAAAATAGACCAAATGATTCTGATTGGCTACTATGTGTGGGTCGGGACCCTGGATATCTGTCAGATAATGTCATTTTATGTGTGCAATTTCCAAACATCGGCAATTGTGTAAGGTAAATATGGTCTGTTCTGATGTCATAATGACATGCATGAAGTGTGTCATGCATCAACACTGCCAGCAGAGTGTAGTGTGGATCTGTCTTAAACCTGAGAAACACATTACATCTCATACTGTATTCAGTAAAGTGATATGACTGATTCTGTACATTTATTTTGTTCATGTGATTCAATATCATTGAGCGACTGTAAATCCTTGAATTATGGGTAATGATTGTTTTTTATTATTTTATTAAGAAATCAAAGGCCTCATTTATAAAATGTTGCATAGAAACCATCCTACATTGGATCTTATTATCATTTCTCAAACTTGCATACGCCTCTCTTCGAGATGTGAAATTTATAAATCAGAAATTATCTTGAAATTGTGCGCAGCTGAATGGTTTCAGATCTCCGCCTTGTAAATGCCACCTAATTAAAGGATTAGTTCACTTTCTAATAAAATATAAACAAATGATCACCTTCCATGTGTTTCCGCCAAAACCGCACTTTCGTATTCTTCAAAAAGCTTACGCTGAATGTCCTACGCCTTCCCTATTCTACTTACAGAACGAACGCAGCACCAGTTTAGTTTTTTCAGATACAAAAGCAGTGTTTTGAAATCAGCCATCACTATATAAGTCGTTATTTTTGTTTTTTTGCCGCACCAAAAATATTCTCGTGGCTTTATAATATTAATATTGAACCACTGTACTCACATGAACTGATTTAAATATGTTTTTAGTACATTAATGGATCCTGAGAGAGGAAATGTCATTGCTGGCTATGCAGGCCTCACTGAGCCATCGGATTTCATCAAAAATATCTTAATTTGTGTTCTGAAGATGAATGAAGGTCTTACGGGTGTGGAACGACATGAGGATGAGTAATTAATGACATTATTTTCATTTTTGGGTGAACTAACCCTTTAAGCGTGGAATCTTGGGACATGTGGTCTTCATCTCAACGGCCGGTGAAAAAGAATAGGGATTGGACTCGGGAAGAAATCATGTTCATGGATGCGATTATTAACGTTACTGTCTTATGAAGCAGAGCAGGAGCGAGTGTTGCGGGACTTTTATTATGACACAGTCGCCGGCGCCGCTTCCGCTTTTCCGGTCATGAGTATGAGGTAACGCAGCTCTGTTTATCATATTAGATACATTTGAGAGTGTTGAAAATGATGTTATAACGTTACTCTGTGCGTTCGCTCGGCGGCTGCTGTGAGACACTGTTACACACTGCAGTAAGATAGATTGATTTTACAATATCATATTAAATGCTGGATGATTGTGTTGATAAATGTCATGTAATTAATTTTAAAACGTATTGTATGATGGAGAAAATGCTGTATTACTGTTACTAAAAATAAAGCTGCATCTGATTATGCTATGTTAGCTACTTCACAAAATAGTGTTTTTCTCTAAAGCATGGTACTCGCAAAAAATCAAGAAAATTAGATTTAAACAAAAAGACTAAACATGTTGAGCTATATAACAATAATTAGTTTTCTGTCTATAAATATATCAAAACAGTTGTTCCCTTGTCTATTAAAACATGTAAATATTAAAGCGTCTTTGGTGTTTCTGCAAAATAAAACCGGAAACCGAGGGTAACGCGGGTATGACGCAATGGACTATATGCACGGAGCGTTCTTTAGAACTTCCGCATTAATATAAGCCAGCTCGAAAACTTCCGGTGAGATGTCATTTGCTGGTGTGTTGAGCATCAGTAGTGTAATATTTAGTTTATAATCAGATTATAGTCGCTTAAATAGTCAGGCATAGCATTAATTTAGTTCTCTTTCGATATTTCACTCGTACTGCGTATGGGGGAAAAGTCTCCCTTTTTCCCCGCCACTGAAGCCTTTTCAATAACGCAGTGTAACTGCACCGTCATTGGTTCACTCATAGACAAGTTGTTGAACCAATGGCGGCGCGGCTCAGCTGCGCGGCCTATGAGAAGAGAGCGCGCGCACATTCCCGCCAAAAGGGGCGGGGTAATGTGCTATATAAGCGAGCGAATCGCCATAGGCCATCAGTCCTTTCTCCTTCAGCGACGCCGCCTCCTGCTTCCTGCGACCGGCCGCTTCTCAGCGGGTCTCCTGCCGCCATCCGGCGCGCCCTCTCTGCGTCCTCCCGCGGTTACAGTAACCGCTCTCAAGCATTTTTCCAGCGGTTTTCACCGCTCCGAGCACCGGCCCTCGCCGTCAGAGCCTCCCAATCGCCGTTTTCACAGCGCACGGCATTTCTAAATGCCACACCACTCCTGTGGTATGTGCCGAGCCCCTCTGCACGAAGAAGACGGGCACAACGAGTGCGTGGGATGTCTGGGCAAGTCTCACGCGGATAACGCGCTCGTTGGAGGCTCATGCTCGCACTGCGAGTCTATGAGTCTAGCGTCTCTGCGCTCACGGGCCGCCTTCTTCAAACAGGAAGACCCCGCCGCTCGCGCCCTCCCGTCCCCCTCTCCTGTGAGGAAGAGACCGCGGGGCAGAGCGGTTCAGCGCATGGAGATGGGCGAGCCCACGTCGGCTCAGCACCCGCGTGCCTCGCCCTCTCCCAGCAGAGAGCAATCCCCCGTCTTGTTCTCCCGCCCTGACCAGCGTCCCTCAGCAGATGCGAGCGACCTCGTCTCATTTGGCGGATCCGACGAAGAGCCCCTCTTCGACTCTGTGTCTATGGCAGCCTCTGAGCCAGAAGCCTGGGTTGGCGAGTCGGACGACCCCGCCCCCCTGCCTTCCTTGGAGCCCATTGACCACGGCACGGGCATGGACGCCGAGCTCTTCCGTGTCCTGTCCAAGGCCGTCGAAGACCTCGACCTCGACTGGGCCCCTCCAGAGGAGCCATCGCGGAGCCGCCTGGACGAGTGGTTCCTTCCAGGTCGTCGTCAGGCCCCTCGCCAGCGCTCCGCTCCCTTCTTCCCAGAAGTCCACGAGGAGCTACTCTGCCCGCCTGCACACTTCGCACCGCTCAGCCCTCACCTCTGTGGACGGCTCGGAAGAAAAGGGCTACGAACACCTGCCGCCCCTGGATGAAGCAGTGGCTGCTCACCTCTGTCCTCCCGCGGCTGTGGGATGGAAGACGAAGAGAGCCCTCCCGTCCAAACCCTGCAGGACTACCTCCGCCCTGGCAGGAAGGGCCTACGCCTCAGCGGGCCAAGCCGCTTCAGCGCTACACTCCATGGCCATCTTCCAAGTTTTCCAGGCCAAACTCCTCCGCTCTTTGGACGAGTCCGGCACTGATGCGCCTGCTTTACGGGACCTCCGCAGCACCACGGATTTAGCCTTGCGGGCCACGAAAGCCACGGCCCAGGCCATTGGCAGATCCATGGCGAGCCTCGTTGTGCTGGAGTGCCACCTGTGGCTTAACCTGACGGAAATTAAAGATCAGGACAAGACGGCCTTCTTGGATGCCCCCGTCTCCCCGTCAGGACTCTTTGGGCCAGCAGTGGAGGGTTTCACGGAGTGCTTCACAGCTGCACAGAAGTCGTCTCAGGCCATGAGACACTTCCTACCCAAGCGCTCGAGCTCTGCCTCTGCTTCTAGCCGCCCCAGGCCTGCGCCGGCTCAGCAGACGAAGCCCGCTCCCTCCGCTTCCCAGGCAGCGCCGCCCAAGGAGCACCGCCAGCGCTCGCGCCCTTCTAAGCGCCCACCCTTCCCGAGACGCCAGGGACCCCGGCCCAGGATTGCGCTGGACCCGGCGACTCCAAAGTCATCCTGATCTGCTAAGGAAGAGGACTGGGGCATGTCCCGCCGTGGCCGGACCACCCCAGAAGCTCCTTCGTGCAAATTCCCCTCCGCCTCGTTCATTTCTGGGCACGGGAATAACACAGCTTGCTGTCACAGGGCCCACAAGTATTGTGCCCCCCCCAACCGCCGTTTTCACGGCGACCATATTTTTAAATATTTCACAAAAGAGCAAATTTCCTCTTCCATCCCTCCCAGTGTCCGGCCCGCCCTCTCTCGGGCCGTCACCAGACGTAATCCTCCCTCTTGCCACACGGGCCGAGGCTTGGAAAGCCATCCCCGGGGTGTCAAGATGGATTCTAAAAGTCGTAACCCAGGGCTACTTGCTCCAGTTCACCAGAAGACCTCCGCGATTTGGAGGGGTCATCCAGACCGTGGTACAAGCGGACGACGTTCACGTCCTCCGAGCCGAGGTCTTAACTCTACTCAGAAAAGGGGCTATAGAAACAGTTCCTTTTCCAGAGAGCGAGACGGGCTTTTACAGCCGTTACTTTCTGGTACCCAAGAAAGACGGCGGTCTCAGACCCATTTTGGACCTCAGGTTGTTGAACCTTTCCCTTATGAAGCGAAAGTTCAAAGTCCTGACGCTGAAACAAATTCTCGCGCAGATTTGCCACGAGGATTGGTTTTGCTCGCTGGATCTGAAAGACGCTTACTTTCACATCCAGATAGCCCCCCATCACAGGCGATTCTTGAGATTCGCATTCGAGGGTGTGGCTTATCAGTACACGGTCCTCCCCTTCGGGCTCTCCCTGGCCCCCCGCACTTTCACAATGTGCATGAATGCGGCTCTTTCCCCTCTGAGACAGATGGGAATACGAGTTTTGAATTACCTCGACGACTGGCTCATCCTGGCCAGCTCGCGTTCGGAACTAGAACACCACAGATCCGTGCTCCTCAGCCACTTACAGTGCCTGGGTCTCAGGGTCAACCTAGCCAAGAGCTCACTACTCCCCACTCAACGAATTTCGTTCCTGAGTGCAGTGTTCGACTCGGTCCGCATGACGGCCGTAGTCTCACCAGAGCGCTCTCTGGCCATTCAGCAGCTCGCGGCTTCCGTCAAGAACAAGGCCTACCTCCCTCTGAAGCTCTTCCAACTCAGGTTGTGGCGCCCTGTGCGAGGGCAGCCCGGCTTTCGGCTCGTGGACACACGAGGAAAGCCACCTTCACATCAACTGCCTCGAATTATTGGCAGTGATACGAGCCTTCCAAGCCTTCCATTCTCGTCTGACGGATCGCCACGTCCTAGTCCAATCGGACAGTATGACAGTGGTCTCATATATAAATCGCCAGGGGGGTCTTTCGTCCAACCGCTTATGCGCTCTGGCGAAACGCCTCCTGGAATGGGCTTCCCCAAGTGTTCGCTCACTCAAAGCGACTCATATACCTGGGAAAAGCAATCTGGGAGCAGACATGCTGTCTCGGAACAACATCCCCTCGGACGGGTGGATGCTCCACCCCCAGACTGTTCAAACCATATGGGAGTTCTTCGGGAGAGCAGAGGTGGACCTCTTTGCCTCAGGAGACAACTCTCATTGCCCAACCTATTTCTCCAAGAAGGACGACGCATTGGCCCACGTCTGGCCCAATACCCTTCTTTACGCCTTTCCTCCGATCGCCCTGATCCCTCAGGTCATCAGACGGATCAGAGAGGACAGACACAAAGTTCTGTTGGTGGCCCCACTCTGGAGGAGCCAGGTTTGGACCTCGGAGCTGTTTCGGCTTTCCACAAAAGCCCCATGGCCAATTCCCCTGAGACGGGATCTCCTCTCTCAGGCGAACAGAACAATCTGGCACCCACAGCCGGAGCTTTGGGCGCTACATCTGTGGATCCTCGACGGGAGCCGTCTGACCTCCCCAGGAATGTGCTAGATACCATTTCACAGGCGAGAGCTCCGTCCACGAGACGTCTCTACGCCCAGAAGTGGTCGGTCTTTGCTAGCTGGTGTTCTACATGCAGCATAGACCCGGAGGAATGCGAAGTATCTTCCATACTAACTTTCCTCCAAGAGCGACTGGACTCGGGACGAGCCCCTTCCACGCTCAAGGTTTACGTAGCAGCCATTGCGGCGTTTCACTCGCCCATTGCTGGACAATCTGTAGGGCGGAACGACTTGATTATTAAGTTTCTGAGGGGTTCCAGGCGATTGCATCCTCCTCGTCCCCTCACCGTTCCCCCCTGGGACCTCTCTTTGGTCCTCAGGGCTCTTAAAGGTCCTCCTTTTGAGCCATTAAGTCTAGCAGGTCTCAAGCCCTTAACGTTTAAAACCACTCTGCTACTTGCATTGGCATCGGTTAAACGCATTGGCGATCTGCAGGCACTCTCTGTGAGCCCTGCATGCCTTGAATTCGGGCCTAACGACTCTACGGTCATGCTTAAACCAAGGGTTGGCTACGTTCCCAAGGTGCTCTCTACGCCGTTCAGAGCACAAGTGATCTCACTCTCTGCGCTCCCCCGTTCATCGGACGAGCCAGAGCTAGAATCACTATGCCCCGTTAGGGCTTTGCGCGTCTACATCGAGCGATCACAGCCCTTCCGGCAATCTGATCAGCTATTTGTTTGTTTTGGTGGCCGCACCAAAGGGTCTCCGGTCTCGAAACAGCGTCTATCACGATGGATCGTTGACGCCATAGCACTTTCTTACTCCTCTGCAGGCGCTACATGCCCCATTGGAGTTAGAGCCCATTCCACTAGAGGCATGGCTTCATCATGGGCCTGGTCCAGTGGAGTCTCTATCAAAGACATTTGTGAGGCGGCCGGCTGGTCTTCGCCTTCCACTTTCATCAGATTCTACCAGTTGGACATTCCGACCTTGCATGCTCGGGTCCTTTCAGTGTAAAATTGCGGGCCCTTAATATTCCGCTTTTTGCACATCACAAACTCAGGAGTTCTCTCCTCCGTAGTGTAACAGGGTACGACGGCTTCGGCCTTCACTTGTCCTCGGCCCCTTCTGGTGCCTGCTCAAGTTCTGTCGTTCCCCAGCCGTGGCACGGTGTGGTTGAATTCGTTCCCCCATACGCAGTACGAGTGAAATATCGAAAGGGAACGTACTCGGTTACTAACGTAACCTCGGTTCCCTGAGATATGGAACGAGTACTGCGTTACTTGCCGTGCCACGAGGCTGCGGCTTAGGTCGTCGCTTCAGTCGATATGGCCTGATGGCCTATGGCGATTCGCTCGCTTATATAGCACATTACCCCGCCCCTTTTGGCGGGAATGTGTGCGCGCTCTCTTCTCATAGGCCGCGCAGCTGAGCCGCGCCGCCATTGGTTCAACAACTTGTCTATGAGTGAACCAATGATGGTGCAGTTACACTGCGTTATTGAAAAGGCTTCAGTGGTGGGGAAAAAGGGAGACTTTTCCCCCATACGCAGTACTCGTTCCATATCTCAGGGAACCGAGGTTACGTTAGTAACCGAGTACGTTATTCAAACATAACACGCATAAAAAATAAATAAAGACGTACCTCAGTGTTCCTCCTCGGCTAAATTTAATTCGACCATCAGTTTTCATACTTTTATGTGAAAAAAAGCTTCAAAAATTAAATATTTATTGTGCACTTTAGTTAGATTCATTGAATAAAATGTGTGTTTTTATAAGTGTGCTGAAATCATTGATCTTGCGCTGCATTGACTGACAGCTGCTGTGATTACAAGGTAAAAGTGCGGTACTCACTTTCTGTTTTATTAATTCACTATAAAAGTTATTGTTTTTCTTAGGATTTTGTAAGTATTTCATACTTCACATTGGCAAATTGTATTTGTAAACCTAGTTATTTTATAATGTTTAATATTTTGTCAAGAACAAAGTGAAAAACGATTAGAGGAAATGGCTCACAAATGCGCAAATACATGCTACTTTGCCGCCACCTGCTGGTTAAAGTGGTAATTATTGTCTTTTTTTATTTTTAAATAAGTGTTTTCTATCAAATGTTGAATTTACTACATTTTTAAACGATCGGTTTTACAATGAGGACAATCTCAGAAGGATGAACAAGTAATCTTTGTGGTCATCACTGTCACAGACACGTCAGGTTCCACCTCACTCCCTTACCCGCGCACTCAATCACCGGAATTCTAATCACCGCCACCTGAAGCTCATCATCACAGTCATCAGCCACACTACAAAAACCCCACACTCACACACACACATTGTCCGGTCTCGTTCGTTGTACAACTTGTTGTATGCTTACCTCAAGGACTTCCCAAGTGATACTTACCCGCCTCCATCGTCTCCTTCGTCTCCATTGTCTCCAGTTCTCCTCGTGTTCCTACCTGCCTGTGTGTGTGAGTGTTCCTGTCTGCAATCTCCAGCGTCTCCATCCACCATCACCTGCAGCACAAAAAAGGACAGTATTAACTTGCATTCTTCTCCAATAACCATCTTCATCACCATCTACTTACCTGTTGCTCTGCTGGTCACTTCAATAAACACCGAAACTGCTTATATCTCTGCTTCCTGTGTCTCTGTTGTAACAGAAGACCGGACCATAACAGCTACCCATCAGCATGAGCAACCGGGACCCGTTTCAAGAGCTCGTGGACGCATTGCGCCGAGCACTCACTCCTCAACACCCAGCACCGTCACCAGCACCCACCGCCACTGCCTCTTCCGCACCCGCAGTCACCGCTGCTTCACCTGTTTACACCGCCAGTCCCATGGCCAAACCGGCGCCCTACTCAGGATCGGCGGAGGACTGCAGCGGATTCCTCCTTCAGTGTGAGTTGGTCCTGGAGATGCAGCCGCACTTCTATCCCACCAATACGGCGAAAATAGCGTTCATAATTTCCCAGTTGCAAGGTAAGGCCCTTCAATGGGCGGATTCCCTCTGGACTCAAAAAGGCTCTGTCATACAATCCTATTCTGCATTCGTGTCCCACTTCAGAGAAGTCTTCGGAAAACCCCTAACTGACTCTTCAACTGGTGAGAAATTGTACAATTTAAAACAAGGAAACAGTACTGTTAACGATTATGCCTTGCAGTTCAGAACGCTCGCCGCGACCAGCGGATGGAATGAACAAGCCCTCATCACCACCTTTCGACAAGGTTTGGAGCCTAATGTGCGGTTGCATCTCGCTGCATACGAGGACTCCATTGGACTCGAACAATTCATCCAACTCGCCATCCGCGTGGGTTCTCGTATGCAGTCGTGTCTCCTAGAGCACCAGGGCCAGCCACTGACCACCACCCTCCGTCGATCCGAGCCCGTCAGCCCTCCAGAACCAGCCACCGAGTCAATGCAAGTGGATAACTCCCGTTTGTCCCCCGCTGAAAGACAGAGAAGGCTGACCCTGAATCTTTGTTTATATTGTGGATCTCCTGGGCATGTCATTTCCACATGCCCAACCCGTCCTCCTCGGCCCGTGGTGAGTGCTATCGTTCCCTCTATACAACAGATGAAACCACTCACTACTATAGTAAACCTTACTGCTGATAATGCTTCTGTTCCAGTGGTGGCGCTCCTCGATTCAGGGTCAGCAGGAAACTTCATCTCCGGCGCCCTCTGTCGACACCTCGGGCTCAAGACCTCGCCTTCTCCGACTAACTACCAGGTCCACTCTATCACGGGTAAACCCCTGAGCCGCAAGATGATTCGTCGTGTCACGGGACCCCTTCAACTGCAAGTGGGCATCTTCCACACAGAGTACATCCATCTGCTGGTTCTGGAGGAATCCACCGCTGACGTGGTTCTAGGGCGCCCATGGTTGGAACTCCACAATCCCACCATCTCCTGGCGCACGGGCGAAGTCCTGAAGTGGGGCGATAACTGTTTCTCCAACTGCTTCCCAGAACTTCCAGTTTCAAGATCTCCTTCCTCCAAGAATATCTCCATCAATGCCACTTCCATCGAAAGTCCTGTGGAAAAGCGCTCCGTCGATGTTCCACCCGACTACGCCCCCTTCAGTGACGTCTTCTGCCCGCAACGTGCCTCCAAGCTTCCTCCACACCGGCCATGGGACTGTGCCATCGATCTGTTACCGGGTGAGCCAGTGCCTAGGGGACGTATATACCCCCTATCAGTACCGGAGGAGAAGGCCATGGAGGAATATATCAAAGAGGCCCTTAACCAAGGATACATCCGCCTGTCTACTTCCCCTGCTGCTTCAAGCTTCTTCTTCGTGGCCAAGAAGGACGGAGGCTTGCGGCCTTGCATCGATTATCGCTCCTTGAACAAGATCACAGTAAAATTCAGATATCCACTTCCCCTCGTCCCAGCGGCCCTGGAACATCTCCGCGGTGCCACTGTGTTCACCAAGCTGGACCTCCGCAGCGCGTATAACCTCATCCGGATACGCGAGGGGGACGAGTGGAAGACCGCCTTCGTCACGCCCACCGGCCACTATGAATACCTTGTGATGCCGTATGGCCTGGTCAACGCCCCCTCCGTATTCCAGGATTTCATCCACGAGGTGCTCCGGGAGTTTCTCCACAAGTTCGTGCTGGTGTATATTGATGACATCCTCATCTACTCCCGGAGCTTGGCCGAACATCGCCACCACGTTGCGGAGGTCCTCAAGCGCTTACGGCAATTCGATCTCTTCCTGAAAGCAGAGAAATGCTCTTTCCACCAGCCCTCTGTCCATTTCCTCGGATATGTAATTGACCACAGTGGCATCCGGATGGACGAGGGGAAGGTCTCTGCAATCCAGAACTGGCCCACTCCAAGTACCATAAAAGAACTCCAACGCTTCCTTGGCTTCTCCAATTTCTACCGTTGTTTCATCAAGAATTACAGCACCATAGTCAGTCCACTCACCAACCTACTCCGTAAGCAGCCCAAGTCTCTGTCCTGGTCCCAGCCTGCCACAGAAGCTTTTGAGACCCTCAAGAAGGCCTTCACCACCGCTCCCCTCCTCGTCCACCCTAACCCGGACCTGCCATTCGTCGTAGAAGTGGACGCCTCCACCACCGGAGTGGGAGCGGTCCTCTCACAGCAGCAGGGGAATCCAAGTAGGCTCCATCCATGCGCCTTCTTCTCCCGCAAGCTCAACCCGGCGGAGGTGAATTACGACATCGGGGACCGTGAACTCCTAGCTGTAAAGCTCGCCCTAGAAGAATGGAGGCATTGGTTGGAGGGAGCAAACCACCCTTTCCAAGTACTAACAGACCATAAAAATCTTGAATATCTGAAAGCTGCCAAACGACTCAACCCACGCCAAGCCAGATGGGCAATGTTCTTTTCAAGATTTAACTTCTCCATTTCATACCGCCCTGGTTCCAAGAACCTCAAAGCCGATGCTCTTTCACGTCTCCACGCTCCCGAGGAAAAGAATGACGACCCCGAAACCATTCTACCTGAATCTATCTTCATGAGTCCCATTGAATGGTCAGAAGAGACTTTACCCTCCTCCAATGCCTCCTCACGCACTCCGCCGGGTTGCCCCCAGGGCTTGCGTTACATCACCAGGACACGACGCACTCCACTACTGCACTCCGTTCACTCATCACTTGGCACTGGTCACCCGGGGGTCAATGAGACCCTCTCGCTGCTCAAACAGCGCTTCTGGTGGCCAAACATGGCCAGCGACGTCAGAAGGTACGTGCAGGGCTGCAGGGAGTGCGCCATCTCCAAGAGCCCACGCCATCTTCCAACCGGCAAGCTCAATCCTCTGCCCGTTCCTGAGAGACCCTGGTCACACCTGGGAGTGGACTTCGTCACGGATCTCCCCGAATCTGATGGTCACACCTGTATTCTGGTTGTCGTAGACCGTTTCTCCAAAGCCTGCCGTCTGATCCCCCTGGAAGGTCTACCCACTGCCATGGCCACAGCGGAATTAATGTTCAATCATGTCTTCCGTCATTATGGAATCCCCGAAGACATAGTCTCTGACAGAGGACCTCAATTTGTCTCTCGAGTCTGGAAGGCGTTCTTCTCCCTCCTGGGTGTGACCGTCAGCCTATCGTCTGGATACCATCCTCAGTCGAACGGGCAGACGGAACGGAAGATCCAGGAGATCGGTCGCTTCCTGCGTACCTTCTGTCACGGCCACCAGGACTCCTGGAACCAGTACCTGGGTTGGGCCGAGTACGCCCAGAACTCCCTCCGTCAAGCCACAACTGGATTAACACCTTTCCAATGCGTACTCGGTTTCCAACCCCCACTGTTCCCCTGGGACGGGGAACCCTCCAACGTGCCTGCAGTCGACTACTGGTTCCGGGAGAGCGAGAGGGTATGGAACTCAGCTCACCACCAGCTGCAGAGAGCCCTGCGCAGGCGCAAGATGACAGCCGACCTTCGGCGCTCCCACGCTCCAACCTACCAACCGGGGCAGAAGGTCTGGCTGTCCACCAGAGACATCAGGATGCGCCTGCCCTGCAAGAAGCTGAGTCCCCGCTTCATTGGCCCATTCACCATCCTCCGACAGATCAACCCCGTCACCTACCGGTTACAACTTCCTGCACAGTATAAAAGAATTCATCCAACCTTCCATGTGTCACTCTTAAAACCTCACCACCCTTCTGTTCTTCCTTCCACAGAACCTGACGTGGCAGCCGTCGAGCCCCCCCTTCCACTCATCCTGGACGATGGGACTGCCTACGAGGTTCGAGAGATCCTGGACTCCCGGCGCCGTGGTGGTCTCTTAGAATATCTGGTGGATTGGGAAGGCTACGGCCCCGAAGAACGCTCATGGGTCCCCAAGAATGATATCCTTGATCCTACTCTGTTACAGACTTTCCACACCAACCACCCAGACAGACCTGCCCCACGACCTCGAGGACGACCACCACGACGTCGGGGTCCTCGGCCCTCAGGAGCGGGCCGTGGGAGGGGGGGTACTGTCACAGACACGTCAGGTTCCACCTCACTCCCTTACCCGCGCACTCAATCACCGGAATTCTAATCACCGCCACCTGAAGCTCATCATCACAGTCATCAGCCACACTACAAAAACCCCACACTCACACACACACATTGTCCGGTCTCGTTCGTTGTACAACTTGTTGTATGCTTACCTCAAGGACTTCCCAAGTGATACTTACCCGCCTCCATCGTCTCCTTCGTCTCCATTGTCTCCAGTTCTCCTCGTGTTCCTACCTGCCTGTGTGTGTGAGTGTTCCTGTCTGCAATCTCCAGCGTCTCCATCCACCATCACCTGCAGCACAAAAAAGGACAGTATTAACTTGCATTCTTCTCCAATAACCATCTTCATCACCATCTACTTACCTGTTGCTCTGCTGGTCACTTCAATAAACACCGAAACTGCTTATATCTCTGCTTCCTGTGTCTCTGTTGTAACAATCACATTAAAAATAACATTTGAAGTGCTGGAAAATAATGCGTGTGTGTGTCTAATTACAGACACGGCGTTTTTAAACGGTCTGAATAGCTTCGTCTTTATTGCAATCAATAAAACTGGTTTATTGGCAAATTAGGTAAATGTGATTACTGCATTAAAATATGAATACAACATTAAAAAGTCTAAAGCGACTACAGAATGAACGGCTAACAGTTCACCGGAAATGCCGAGCTGGCTTAACGACAACCAGGAAGTAACCGTGAATATAGTCCATTGACAGGCGACTCCTCACACGTCCCGGAGCCTTGGTTAAAATTGCAATTTTCTCACGATTTACAAATAGTTGAAAACATTTGTGATTTTGTAAGTACTCAAGTGAACAAAATATATAACACTGGTCTAGTGTTTTTTTTAGATATTTTACTGCAAAATTCTTACATATTGCACCTTTAATAGAAGTTAATAAATAAAATCTATTTATGAAAGCATCCTCACTTTATAGCATTTTTACACATGTGTCTAAAACTCTTCACAGTACTGTATCTGTGCAGGAAAGTTTCTTCAAGCATCTTGAACACACAGTTCTTCTGGATTTAGCTAGTCTCAGTTTCATCTGTTTCTTCAGACGGATTCAATGATGGTGAGATCAGATCTCAGTTTGGAGCACCAGCTGTTGTGCAATCAAAAATCTCACTGGATTATTACAATTAATGGCAAAAATGAATGTTTGGAAATGTAAACTGATATTTCCTACTGACACACTACAGCAAAAGATATAAATTACTGGCTTAAAGCCATTTTGGGGGGTGAAAACTTTTGCACAGTAGTGTATATGTATTTTATATTGGCAGATGGCCCTGTGGCTGAAATGTCTGCGATTCAATCAGGCTTCATCATTTCAGAGAAACTGAATTTCCCCCAAAGCAACTGATGCAATCTCAAGGAACCGTTATCTAGTTAGTAACCAAAACATTTCCCTTTATATTAAGATTATTTTTCTGACCCCATTGGCGGATATTTGTTCTTGTTTTAAACACAAACTCGCTTCATTTTGATACATTTTTCAGAAAACACGATTAATGTCTTCAGTCGGTTTGATTCTCCACTAAATGTATAGATATGTGTGACAAAAGTACTGCGGAAAAACATGACTTTCTGCGATGATGACGTGTCGGAGAGAAATATGAGATTCCAGCTGAGATCAGAAGCTCTTATCTTAAATTGTCCTTCACTTCTCTGAGAAACAGGAAGGAGCTGTGCTTGGGTTTTATTGGTGTAAGTGCGTGAGAGGTAAAAGAAAGAAAAAGAAAAAAGGACGCTGGTGTGAAATTGCATGTGTGTATTTTGGGTGTCTCTGAACGGACACTTTGTCACAGCCCACAGTTTCCTGTTAAGTGACACTTGCATCTCTCTGCCACAGTTACTCTTCCTCTTAACTCTTCTCTGCTTGACTCTCCCTCTGTTTCTCACTTCAGAGGAAAGATGCAGTTGCTGGACTTCTGTCTGATTCTTCTGCTCAACGCTGGACGAGTTGGTAAGATTATCATAAATCCGACTGAGAGATACTGACCGACACGTCTGTGACGTTCCTCCGGAAAAGCATTAATATTATTTTAGGAAAGAACCAATTAAAAGGCCTCTTGTTGCTCCTGATTAAACAAATTACTGAATCATGTTGCAAGAACTGGTGAATTTAATTTCGATTTTAGGTATGTTTACTTTTCTTGATTTTGACTGAATTAATTTACACAATAGAGAATGTATGTTTAAACATCTAAACATATTATACAATGATTGTGCTTTAAACATTTTACTACATTAATAATTGTTTTAAATATTTAAACATTATAATATGTTCCTTTAGAGATTTAAAATTGCATTTGTAAACATTTAAAATAATACATGTTTTAAACATTTAACATTGTTAATAAATTTTACATGTTTCTCAGCCGCCCAGAGCGAAGCAAGTGGAAATGTGTGTTACATTCTGGACGCGATTCTGATCATTTACGGCGTCGTTTTGACCGTCCTTTACTGCAGATTGAAGGTGACGCATCATTTCACAACCTCAGATCTTCAGATACTGCATTTACCACCATATTTAGTGTCATTTTACACCCGTCTTCTAGATTAAATGACATTTATATGTTATGTTTACACACACTGCAAAAAAACTATGTTCTTCCTCAGTGTTTTTGTGTTGTTTTCCAGCACAAATATCTAAATATTCTTAAATCAAGATACATTTACTGGAGAAGAGAAATGAATTTAGATATTAAGTAAAAAATGCATCAAAATCAAGTGAGTTTGTGCTTAAAACAAGAACCCAATATAGAAAAAAATAATCTTGTTTTCTCTTTGAATTAAGCTTATTTTTCCGACTCCATTGGCAGATATTTGTTCTTGTTTTAAGCACAATCTCACTTCATTTTTATGTTTTTATTTCTTTTATTTATATTGCAGTGTAAGAATAATCTAATTGCAGTTTTTGCAATTATTAATTAATTCATATATTGACCTCTACATTAATTAGATTTACAGAAATGAAAACTAAACATTTTACATTTTACATTTTCACAAGCAAATTCACATTTGTCTGATCCTAAATTTAACCCTTTAATTAGATGCAACCAGAAACATTATTTTTTTGCATTTAGTAGTACTCTGAGACACTGATAACTATAAGAATCATATTAATATAGTTAATTATATTAAATAATTATTTATATAAACCTTTTTATTTAAATGATGAACCTACTGTAAAAAATTACTTTCATGATTTGTTATCACAACCTTTTTTCTTTTGTCAAATAATTAATGTGGTTCAAATAACATAATATTTTGAGTTTCTGTTGAATAAACCAATCGCCTTCATTGAATTAACTCAAATTTTTAATAATTAAAGTGGTTCAGATAACATAATATTTTGAGTTTCTGTTGAATAAACCAATCGCCTTCATTGAATTAACTCAAATTTTTAATAATTAAAGTGGTTCAGATAACATAATATTTTGAGTTTCTGTTGAATAAACCAATCGCCTTCATTGAATTAACTCAAATTTTTAATTTCAATGAACTCAAAATTTTACTAAGTTAAACAACATTTATTTTTACAATGCATGAAATTAAAAAGTTTGTATGTTATGTAAAATGTATATTTTTTAAATCTATTTTACAATAAAACATTACATAAAAATAAAACGCCAACTTTCAGACATAGTTTGACTTGCCAACATTCAAACTTTCCTACAAACTAATTCATATTCAGTTTAAAGTTTAGTAAACAAACTGGAGCACAACGCAGTTACGTGACGTGAAAACAGTTCAATCTGAGTAATCTCAAGTCTTTGTTTCCAGGATTAGATGAAAATATCTCTGAATGTGTGATTGATGTTGACCTGACGAGTTTGATGAAGGTAATGAGATTGTTCTTGTGTTCACAGATGATTTCGTCTCAAAGCAGCTTCTCAAAGGTGCGTTCATGTTCATCTGTCTGTGGTCGCTTTGTTTCTGCTGATTCTGTTGTTCTGTTCTTCCACTGACCACAGAGAGCTATTAAAAACACACACACATTTAGCTGTCTAAATAGGGACATTCCATGAACTCTATTATTGGTAAACTCTATTATTGGTATATACAGCTATAAACACACTTTATTTCAACGGTCCACTCTAGACATTGACTATACGTCGCTTAAGCAGCTGCATGTTAATAGGAAGTCATGCAGTTTTTTTTACAGACGTATTTCTCAATACTTGAGTCACTTTTTCACAGTTCTCCTAACCAACTTTCAGCTTCACAGCAGTTAATTTTATATTCATAATGCACTAAAACTACTAAAACACTTCATTCATGTTTCAAATCAACTCATTCTTCCAGAACACTAGCAAACACACTTTATCACTCAATAATCAAACGACACCAACAACAGGCAGCATTACACACTCATTTCTGCTGTTCTGAATTCACTGCAGTTTATGTTACAAGGTTCATGTTTACATTACAGTACCAAATTATTCCTAAATGTCCTATTTTGTATAGATGGTGATGAAACTATCTTATGCAAACAAAATATGCGGCAACAAGTTTAAGTTCCTCTATTGAGTTACAGAAATTCATCAGAAGTAAAGACATAGTTAATTGTGAAATGTGTAGACGCACTTTGAAGCACTTCCAGGATTCTATTGTCATGTAAAAATAATTATCCGAGGATAATAATTATGTGAATTATTCATGTCATGTGTTTCATCCTCCATTAATAAACTAAAGAACACATTTTAACTTTGTTAATTGAGAGAAACACAAATCCACCCAAAAGAAACAATCAAATTTACAATCATAAAAATGTTCTTTAGTTTGTCTGCGGAAGGATCTACTCTGATTTTAAAATTGACTTCCTTTCAAAAGCACAAATATTTATATTTGTAAATGTTTTTGACACGATGCACAATATCTGCGATGAATTCACAATAAAAACAAACCTGTACATGAACAAACACATTACAACTTTCAGATGAACGTACGGAAGCCCGTTTATGCCACGTAAAACATGGAAAAACATGCTTTTGTAAGTCATTATGACATAAAAAGTCAAAATATTCATATAATTATGACTTAAAAGTCATAACTATGACATAAAAGTTGGAAATATGATTTAAAAGGTCTTAATTGAAAGTCGTTTTCACCTGAACTCATTTCAACTCTTTAATCTCATAACGACATAAAAAGTTAGACTGAAAATTATGACATAGGGTGAATTCAGTGTGATTGGGACACTTTTCGCCATTGAGATGAGCTGGAAAATGTGTCCCAATCCACCTCAATTAACCTTCTAAGTCATATTTATGAGATGAAAATACATATCACATAAAAAGTTGAAACTGACAAAAAAGTTGAAATTCTGACTTAAAAATTTAACATTGTCATAGTACGTCAGTTTCAAATTTTAAATCGTTTTGACTTTTTAATCTTAATTATGACTCAAAAAGTCAATTACGACATACTATCAAGTCATTTATGAGATAAAAAGTATTCATAATTGTGAGTTTTTGCATCATAATTGTGAGTTTTTGTGTCATAATTGTGAGTTTTTGCATCATAATTGTGTTTTTGCATCATAATTGTGAGTTTTTGTGTCATAATTGTGAGTTTTTGCATCATAATTGTGTTTTTGCATCATAATTGTGAGTTTTTGCGTCATAATTGTGAGTTTTTGCATTATAATTGTGAGTTTTTCAATCATAATTGTGAGTTTTTGTGTGATAATTGTTTTTTGAGTCATAATTGAGTTTTTGATTCATATTGTTGAGTTTTTGTCATAGTTGTGAGTTTTTGTCATAATTGTGCTTTTGTATCATAATTGAGTTTTTGTCATAATGTTGAGTTTTTGAGTCATAGTTGTGAGTTTTTGTCATAATTGTGAGTTTTTGTGTTATAATTGTGAGTTTTTGCGTCATAGTTGTGTTTTCGCGTCATAATTGAGTTTTTGTGTTATAATTGTGAGTTTTTGCATCATAATTGTGAGTTTTTGTGTGATAATTGTTTTTTGAGTCATAATTGTGAGTTTTTGTGTCATAATTGTGAGTTTTTGCATCATAATTGTGAGTTTTTGTATCATAATTGTGTTTTTGCGTCATAATTGTGAGTTTTTGTGTCATAATTGTGCTTTTGTATCATAATTGAGTTTGTGTGTCATAATTGTGAGTTTTTGCATCATAATTGGGAGTTTTTGCGTCATAATTGTGAGTTTTTGCATCATAATTGTGAGGTTTTGTCTTATAATTGTGAGTTTTTGTGTCATAATTGTGCTTTTGTATCATAATTGAGTTTGTGTGTCATAATTGTGAGTTTTTGCATCATAATTGGGAGTTTTTGCGTCATAATTGTGAGTTTTTGCATCATAATTGTGAGGTTTTGTGTTATAATTGTGAGTTTTTGTGTCATAATTGTGCTTTTGTATCATAATTGAGTTTGTGTGTCATAATTGTGAGTTTTTGCATCATAATTGGGAGTTTTTGCGTCATAATTGTGAGTTTTTGCATCATAATTGTGAGGTTTTGTGTTATAATTGTGAGTTTTTGTGTCATAATTGTGCTTTTGTATCATAATTGAGTTTTTGAGTCATAATTGTGAGTTTTTGCGTCATAATTGTGAGTTTTTGCATCATAATTGTGAGTTTTTGCATCATAATTGTGAGGTTTTGTGTTATAATTGTGAGTTTTTGCGTCATAATTGTGCTTTTGTATCATAATTGAGTTTTTGCGTCATAATTGCAGGCGAAGCATGTATTTTCCGTGTAACCGGGCTTCCGTGTGTGTCCTGCTGAAGCGCAGCGTCTCTCTTTCACATTTATCCTCTGATCTGCTGAGCAAATGACTGAGAAAAGCAAAGAGGAACAGTAAGAGGAAGAAACACAGTCTTGAGCAAGACTCTTCTCAGAATCTCACTGTCCTCTTGTGTTTTTCAGAAAGGAGACGGAGACATCTATCAGGTAGGCTGAGTTTATGATCTTCCTGTAGTCTGACGAGTGAATGCCAGGTCTGATCAGTGTGTGTCGTCCGTCAGGATCTGGGCCGTCGTGATCAGGACACCTACGACACTCTTCATGGGATGAAGAAAAAGCCTCTGGCCTGAAGCTGTTCCTGCGAACGCCGGCCTGCTCTGTTCATAATGAAGCTTCGTTAATCTCTGTCCTCATCATCAGCACGTGTCTTTGAGACAGACGTCGCGGTTAATCTGTAAAATATGTGTGTAAGGCTCTTTATGCTAACATAATAAAATTATATTTCTAACTAGGACAGTGTCCAATAAGTGTCCTTGTTACTGGATAAGATTAGAAGAAATATTATACCTCATATCGTTCGAGACTTCCTGAAATCCCTCCCTGTTCTAGTTGATCTTTGAGCTCCTCTGATGTCATTTCCTCCTGAAGAGGAATCGCTTGGTGTGGCTTTGAACAAAATCATCTGCTGAATGTAATGTAAAGATAATGTAAATATAACTCAAACAAATCCAATCCAACACAATCATGAGCAAAACAATAGTCAAAAAGTCATATTTTTGACATAAGTTCACTTAAAAAGACAAAATTATGGCATATAAAGTTAAAATTATGACAAAAAGTTGAAATTATGACAAAAAAAGTGAAATTACAATTTAAAAAGTCAGAATTATGACACAAAGTTGAAATTATGACTTAAAAAGTTGAAATTATGACTTTAAAAAAATGAAATTATGCCAAAAATGTGAAATTACAACAAATTGAAATTGACAAAAAAAATTGACATAAAAAGTTGAAATTATGATTTTAAAAGTTGAAATTATGACAAAAATGTGAAATTACAACTTAAAAAGTCAGAATTACATAAAAAGTTGAAATTATGACTTAAAAAGTTGAAATTATGACTTTAAAAACAAATGAAATTATGCCAAAAATATGGAATTACGACTTAAAAAGTCAGAATTATGAGCTAAAGTTAAAATTATGACAAAAAGTTGAAATTATGACTTAAAAAGTTGAAATTATGACAAAAATGTGAAATTATGACAAATTGAAATTGACAAAAAAAATTGTAATAAAAAGTTGAAATTATGACCAAAAGTTGAAATTATGACTTTTAAAAAAATGAAATTATGCCAAAAATGTGAAATTACGACTTAAAAAGTCAGAATTATGACTTAAAAAATTTAAATTATGACAAAAATGTGAAATTATGACAAAAAGTTTAAATTATTATTTTAAAAGTTGAAATTATGACAAAAAAATTGAAATTATGACAAAAATATGAAATTACGATTTAAAAAAATTTAATTGACTTACTAATTTGGAATTATGACAAAAAATTAAAACAGTAAGTAATCATTTTGACTTTATATGTCATGAAAAATGTATCATGACTATATAGGACGAACTGCCCTAAAGTGGGACACCTGAGGTCTAGAGTTTGTAGATCCCCGTAAATACATGAATGCCAGTGAAACTATATGGTTACGCAAAGCTGTGGTGTCATGTGATCAAAATCACATGACCTCTCAAATATCCATTTATATATGAGGGTGGGGCAATCATCAAACAGGAAGTACATTGTGTGAAGACCACCCAGAGTTTTGACTAAACTGATATAAATGAATTCTGCTACTTTTTGGCCTAATGTGCTTATGAAATGTTTGTCCATCAAAAAATAGTATAACTTTGTATATATAAACTGTATATTTGATATTTTTTTAATCAAATTTTCTAGTGTCTCACTTTAGGAAACGTGGTTTTGAAAAGTGGGACAGTACTTCAGTCAGACAGAAGTGTGTGGAGGAGCACGGCTTGTTGGACAAAATGTTATTTACTTTGTGTGTGTGTGTGTGTGTGAGAAGGAAGTATACTAAATGTGTCTTAAAATGAAAAAATATCTCTGAATTTAAAAAGTCTGTTGAAAACCAATAAAGCCATTCCACTTTATTTGATGCATCTAATGACTGATTCATGCAGAGTATTTCAGATCACAAAGACAGGAGAGATTGTCAGATGCAGAGAGAGAGAGAGAGAGGCAGAATCAGAGAAAGAAATCTAGCCCAAAGTTTGTTCAAGCTGTGGCTTGTTTTTTTTTTTTGTTTTTTTTTTTTTTGCAAGATGCAAGATTTTACATTTTGCCTGTTGTAAATGTAAGTGTTTGTTGTTTGTTAAATAAAGTAGAGAACCATCAGGAATCTATTCCTGCACAACATAACAGGCCTGTGATAATAGTTGCTTAATGTCTTAATAAAAATTGCATCATATTGTATAATTTGTCTGATGATATTCAATTATATGTTTCATTCATTCAAGTGAATTACTAACTTCAGAAGATTTTATTATTCTCCATGATTTTGGCCTTTTATCAGACTTTCCAGTGTCCCACATTATGCTGCAGATTTTCTCAGATGACTTGCACTAAGAGCACTAATATGTCTATAATTTCTTTTATGAATGTGTTATCTGCATTTTCTCTTTTGATTTGATTAGGACACACCCTGGGGTTTTTAAAATGGTATTGGATGTGGATGTAATGTTTTGGCTACACATTGCAATTGAAGTCTGAAATGCAAAAAATGTCCCACATTAGTGCAATTCACCCTATATATATATATATATATATATATATATATATATATATATATTTTTTTTTTTTTTTTCTATAAATATATACTAAAAATATATACTACTACAATGTACTTAAACTGCTCTATTTTCATGCACTAATTTTGTACTTACTACTAAAAATTCTTTGTTAGTACTTTTTGTTTTTAATATACTATATCTGTATTTAAAAAATATATTTAATTACTACTTGTAGTACACTATGGGTTCAAATGTACTATAAGTGATATCTAAATACATTTTTTCAATAAAATCACATTTAAGTTCATATTTCATGCTGTCTCAAAATAGCACAGTTGAGTACACTTACATGTTCTTAAGATGATCTTAAGAAGTACTAAAGAAGAATTTTTAGTATATTAATTACAAAATTAGTGCATGAAAATAGAGCATTTTAAGTACATTATTGTAGTGTACTTTTTTACACCTGGTGTATATATATATATATATATATATATATATACAGTACAGTCCAAAAGTTTGGAACCACTAAGATTTTTAATGTTTTTAAAAGAAGTTTCGTCTGCTCACCAAGGCTACATTTGATTTATTTACATTTGATACACATGATGATTTGCTGCTCAATAAACATTTATGATTATTTTCAATGTTGAAAACAGTTGTGTACTTTTTTTTTCAGGATTCCTTGATGAATAGAAAGTTCAAAAGAACAGCATTTATCTGAAATACAAAGCTTCTGTAGCATTATACACTACCGTTCAAAAGTTTGGGGTCATTAAGAATTTTTATTTGTATTTTTTTGAAAAGAAATTAAAGAAATGAATACTTTTATTCAGCAAGGATGCATTAAATCAATCAAAAGTGACAGTAAAGACATTTATAATGTTACAAAAGATTAGATTTCAGATAAACACTGTTCTTTTGAACTTTCTATTCATCAAATAATCCTGAAAAAAAAATATTGTACACAAATATTTTGTACAATTGTACACATTAAATGTTTCTTGAGCAGCAGATCAGCATATTAGAATGATTTCTGAAGGATCATGTGACACTGAAGACTGGAGTAATGATGCTGAAAATTCAGCTTTGATCACAGGAATAAATTACTTTGTGAAATATATTCAAATAGAAAACAGTTATTTTAAATTGTAATAATATTTTACAATATTACTGTTTTTACTGTATTTTTAATTAAATAAATGTAGCCTTGGTGAGCAGACGAAACTTCTTTTAAAAACATTAAAAATCTTAGTGGTTCCAAACTTTTGGACTGTACTATATATATATATATGTGTGTGTGTGTGTGTGTGTATATAATGTGAGTTGACCAGCAGATGGCGCTATAAAACGCTAAAAGAAGTTCTAAAAATGTAATATAAATGTAATTTATATGTAGGCCTATTTAGATTAATGTAAAAATAAATTTAAAAAATACTTATTAAATAATAATAATAATAATATTAATAATAATGCACTATAAAGTAAAAACAAACTCTGTATGTCTCTCTTGATTAGAGTTTAAATTCTTCGCCTGATTGTTGGTTTGTTCATAAAATGTGAAGAATGTGCATCTGAACTGGTTTGTCCTGTTCATTTCTGCATCACTAAACCGAACAAAACAAAAGACGCGAATTCCTCAAACTTCCGCTGAAACTCGACAGAGTTCAGAGCTTTATAGAGATCCAGTGAAATCCTCCTGATGTAAAGAGAATAAATATGAGTTCATAGTTCAGTGCACAAACCAAAGGTCACTCAGTATGAGAAAGAGAGAGGGAGTGTGTGTGTGTGTGTGTGTGTGTGTGTGTGTGTGTGTGTGCGCGCGCGCGCGCGTAGCGTAGCGGTGGGTGGAGTCCACGTGAACACGCAGGTGTGTGAACGCTCACCTGAGCAAAGACTTCAAACAGAGTTTAATCATGAGTTTATCAGCCTCGGGATCTTCCTGGAGAAATTCAGCTTGTGCTTCATGACAGAACCGACACTGCTATTAACTTTTATTAATTTAAATGTTGAGAAATGGCGGATCTTAAGAGCACAGTTTGACATGGATTATCAGAAGCGCGCGAGGACATGAGGAGATCCTTGAGGAATAACAGAAATACTGACAGAATAAACTATGACCAAACTACTGACCTGCATCTGTGTGCTCATCTTCACACTCATGGGTAAGAAACTGTGTCAGGACTCGAGATGTGTGTGTGTGAATCACGGTAACACTTTACAAAAGTCTCATTTGTTAACATGAACTAACAATGAACAACAGTCATGTGAATTTACTAATGCATTGTTGAAATCAGAAGTTGTATCTGGTAATGTTAATGTTTTAACAAACTAACTAAGAGCAGATAAATAATATAGTTGTGTTTCAGCAGGAGTCCGTGTTTGTGTGTGTGTGTGTGTGTGTGTGTGTGATTGATCTGTTATGTGGTGCAGCGACATTCTTCATTAAAGTTCAACCAGCCTCAAAAACCATTACTGATTTATGACTGTCGTGGAGGAAATAAGTTCAGAACTGTGTGTGTGTGTGTGTGTGTGTGTGTGTGTGTGTGTGTGTGTGTGTGTGTGTGTGTGTGTGAAGCTGAAGTATGTATTGTTGTTTTAAACGTGTGGCGTTTCAGAGTGTTTGTGTTCAGAGTGTCTGTCAGCTGAGACGAAGACAAACAATAACCAGAATTGCAAGATGACATTCTCTCTTTCTCACTTTGTGTCGAGCTTCACAACTAGTTTTGCTTCAGGATGATTTTACATTGAGCATGAAGTGGATCCAAAACAGTTCCAAAATGAGCAGAAATATCCTAAAAATCAAACCTTCCAGTATACAGGAGGAGTATAAGCAGTTAAAGAGATTGTTTTTCTGCTGCTTCACGTTCATTTTATTGCTCTAAACTATTACTGCATGAAAACTAGTTCATTTGAGTCTGTTTTTATTTACTTTATGAGAAATATCTGATACGGAGTTGATATGTAAATTAAACGTGACTGAAAGCAGGTGCATTTCCCTGTTGAATCGCATAATGTGCTGAACACCTTCTGTATCATATCTGATCATAAATGATCTGATAAACCTGTCGGACACGATCTCTGTCTCTGATTGATAGACTTTATCAAGTAAAAGTCTTTTCATATTACTGTACAAACGTCATCCTTCAGATCGTGTCTTTCTGCTGTGAAATCTGCACTGATTTTTATCACGTAAACGTAAGAATAACTCTGATAATGTTAGTAATATTTCAACTGGATTAAAGCAGCTTTACTTGATTATCATCATTTGTTAGAAAAATCATGATCTGATCACCAGGCGTTTGTTCATCTCTCAATCATCGTTGTATTGCATGATATGTTTTAAAACCACAGAGATTTGATCATAAAAATAAGCATTTAAATATCATCTTTATTGGCAGATATTGAAATTAAATGGGGGTCATTCTGTGTCGAATCAACTCAGAGGTCCCTGGATCAAATTTGTGATTTTGTTAATGTTTTTTCTGTAGAAAGACAAACAGAAATAGTGATGAAAGACAAAATATTAAATGTCACAGATGTATATTTACTGAGTAATCCGGTGTTTTGTAGATGAGGGTCAAAATGACCATTTTCACCTGAGATTTGGAGCCAAATTAAAGGGGTTTAAAATGACTTTATAATGACGACAGCATCATTATTTTATTTTCACACAGAGATTGGTAGATCTATTAGTGAAATCTGTCGACTTTATCAATCTGTGTTTCATTATATGCCAACAGTGACGGCTCAAAAATGACAGAAAAGCACTTCTTGTGTCTCTTTGCCTCAAGTTTACATGCCTGAAACTCAAGAAGTGTTAAAGATATCTTAATATCCTTTTAGATTCTGGTTCTGAACAAACTTTTCTTTTGGTTTCTTCATTTTAAAGGCTCTCGATGGTTCAATCCCAGAGATATGGAGATCTTAATGCGGCTCCATGAGTAAATTGTTCACCTTTTCAGTGGTCAAAAACCAAATGTGGGTCACTTTGCATAGAGCTGATACTTTTTTCTTTTAAAGAGGAATATCTGAAGAATAAATAATGTTAAACTAGAAATGTATCTCATGTTTTTCTGTCAACTCATTTGCATAAAACAAACCTGTCTGAGTGCCATAAATACTCCTTTTCCAAAGTTTGCATGCCCGTAACTCTAAACGTATTCAAGATATCTTAATATCCTTCTAGATTCTCATTCTTAATAAACTTTCCTTTTGAATTTTTAATTTTCAACACCCTATATAGTTCAGTCCCATAAATATGAGGATCTCAAAGCAGCTCCATGTTCAGATTGTTGAATTTTACCAATTTTCAGTGACCGAAAACCAAATGAGGTTCACTTTGCACACAGATGATACTTTCTGCATTAAAAGAGGAAATGTCTGAAGAATAAATAATGTTGAAACTAGAAATGTATCATGTTTCCCTCTTATCATAAGAATTGCATAAATCATAACTCTCTCTGAGAGCCAAAAACAAACATTTTTCTGAAGTTTAGAAGTGATTCAAGAAGTGTTAAAGATATCTTAATGTCTTTTTAGGGCTCAATATGGTTCAATCTCACAGATATAGGGATGTCAATGCAGTAACATGTAGTTATGAGGCTGTGTATCTGAACGCTTCAGAAGCTGTTAAAATGAACAAAATCCAGTCTTCCAAAAACCCCTGAAACTGATTCAGATATAGATTCTTATAAATACACTTTTGAGAGCAAGTTAATGTGCCTCGACTCAAACATTTCAGTGGATATTTGGCACTCAGAGATTTATGCAATTCTTATGATAAGAGGGAAACAAGATACATTTCTAGTTTCAACATTATTTGTTCTTCAGATATTCATCTTTAAAAGAAAAAAAGTATCAGCTGTGTGCAAAGTGACCCACATTTGGTTTTTGACCACTGAAAATGTGAACAATTGACCAATTTACTCATGGAGCCGCATTAAGATCTCCATATCTCTGGGATTGAACCATCAAGAGCCTTTAAAATGAATAAACCAGAAGAAAAGTTTGTTCAGAACCAGAATCTAGAAGGATATTAAGATATCTTTAACACTTCTTGAGTTTCAGGCATGCAAACTTGAGGCAAAGAGACACAAGAAGTGCTTTTCTGTCATTTTTGAGCCGTCACTGTTGGCATATAATGAAACACAGATTGATAAAGTCGACAGATTTCACTAATAGATCTACCAATCTCTGTGTGAAAATAAAATAATGATGCTGTCGTCTTTATAAAGTCATTTTAAACCCCTTTAATTTGACTCCAAATCTCAGGTGAAAATGGTCACGTCTACAAAACACTGGATTACTCAGTAAATATACATCTGTGACATTTAATATTTTGCTTTCATCACTATTTATGTTTGTCTTTCTACAGAAAAAAACATTAGCAAAATCACAAATGTGAGCCGGGGAAGTTTACGAAATTTGGTTGATTTGACACAGAATGACCCAATACTGTTATAAAGATTTCAAGCATCAGAATCTCATATAAATATCTGCATCTACACCAGATTGCATATTTTTGCTCAGTTTGGGCCTTTGAAGCTGTTTCTTCCTCCATATTCTCACTATATCAGACTATATGAGACACAAAAACCTGATGCATGATTTTATTTTTTATTTTTTATTTTATTTATTGATGCATGATATAAAACATTAAATGCATGCAAACTGACAGATGCATTTACACCAAAACACTTTGATTAAACATGTTTTTTACATCAAAAACCAACCACATGGAGTGTATTTTATTATTTGCGTTTAGCATTGGTTGTTTTCGGGCTCATATCTGACTCGCTCATTGTGCCGCATGGGAACGTCCTTGGGTTTTTGTGACATGTTTGTCAGTGAGAGCAAAGGATCACGATAGCGTGGGTTTATTATTAACTCTCTCACACTGACCCGTCTGTAATCGTAAACCCGGTCAGAGATGTTTGCAGATGTTCACTCACTGACTCTTTATTTCTCAGTCTGTGTTCACAGCGAGTTCATCGATCCGCCTCCGTCCGCGGCCCTGCGCTCGTTCTCGGACACGCAGACCAGGCTGCCCTGCCGGTACGTGGTGGAGGGCGAGGAGAAGGTGGTGCAGGTGACCTGGTCCAGACAGAAACCAGGAGGGGAGAAAGAGCAGATCATTATAGGACACTTTACTGAAGGACCTAAAGGTATAAACACAAACTAGTCGAGTCAATCTCACACCCTTTTAGGAACAGTCTGGATCATATTTCACAATGGAAAAAATCTTAATAGTCTTCACAGGAACTTTATTTTCTCTGACACAAACATGCGTTCAGGTGATTCATCCTCTTCTTGTCACCTGTAAATCACCTCCCGTTCAAAGAAGCGCAAACAGACACAAACATCATCTTCCCCGCAGCAGTTTTGTTGAATTAGCCGATGGAAACACTCTCGCAGGCATTGTGTTGTGACGTGTGTCTGTCACCTAGAGACGTTTGTCATGACGGATATTTTCAATGCTGCATTGTGTTGACTGGAGCAGCTCACATCTGCCATCTGTGTCGATGTGCATCGCTTTAAAGAATATCCACCCAACGTGTTATTCACCGTAAAGATCGAGCTGAGAGAAGAAATAAATGATCACTGAAACCAAAATTGCTTCTTCTGTGGCATCACTGTGAATCTAAAAAATATTAAGATTTCTTTAACACTTCTTGAATTAAAACTTCAGAAAAATGTTTTTGGCACTCAGTTATGAGTTATGACCAAACTTCCCCGGCTCAAATTTGTGATGTTTTTTCTGTAGAAAGACAAACATAAATAGTGATGAAAGCAAAATATTAAATGTCACAGATGTATATTTACTGAGTAATCCAGTGTTTTGTGGACGTGACCATTTTCACCTGAGATTTGGAGCCAAATTAAAGGGGTTTAAAATGACTTTATAAAGACGACAGCATCATTATTTTATTTTCACACAGAGATTGGTAGATCTATTAGTGAAATCTGTCGACTTTATCAATCTGTGTTTCATTATATGCCAACAGTGACGGCTCAAAAATGACAGAAAAGCACTTCTTGTGTTTCTTTGCCTCAAGTTTGCATGCCTGTAACTCAAGAAGTGTTAAAGATATCTTAATATCCTTCTAGATTCTGGTTCTGAACAAACTTTTCTTCTGGTTTATTCATTTTAAAGGCTCTCGATGGTTCAATCCCAGAGATATGGAGATCTTAATGCGGCTCCATGAGTAAACTGGTCAATTGTTCACATTTTCAGTGGTCAAAAACCAAATGTGGGTCACTTTGCACACAGCTGATACTTCTTTTATTTTAAAGAGGAATATCTGAAGAACAAATAATGTTGAAACTAGAAATGTATCTTATCATAAGAATTGCATAAATCTCTGAGTGCCAAATATCCACTGAAATGTTTGAGTCGAGGCACATTAATTTGCTCTCAAAAGTGTATTTATAAGAATCTATATCTGAATCAGTTTCAGGGGTTTTTGGAAGACTGGATTTTGTTCATTTTAACAGCTTCTGAAGCGTTCAGATACACAGCCTCATAACTACATGTTACTGCATTGACATCCCTATATCTGTGAGATTGAACCATATTGAGCCCTAAAAAGACATTAAGATATCTTTAACACTTCTTGAATCACTTCTAAACTTCAGAAAAATGTTTGTTTTTGGCACTCAGAGAGAGTTATGATTTATGCAATTCTTTTGATAAGAGGGAAACATGATACATTTCTAGTTTAAACATTATTTATTCTTCAGACATTTCCTCTTTTAATGCAGAAAGTATCATCTGTGTGCAAAGTGAACCACATTTGGTTTTCGGTCACTGAAAATTGGTAAAATTCAACAATCTGAACATGGAGCTGCTTTGAGATCCTCATATTTATGGGACTGAACTATATAGGGTGTTGAAAATTAAAATTTCAAAAGGAAAGTTTATTAAGAATGAGAATCTAAAAGGATATTAAGATATCTTGAATACGTTTAGAGTTACGGGCATGCAAACTTTGGAAAAGGAATATTTATGGCACTCAGACAGGTTTGTTTTATGCAAATGAGTTGACAGAAAAACACAAGATACATTTCTAGTTTAACATTATTTATTCTTCAGATATTCCTCTTTAAAAGAAAAAAGTATCAGCTCTATGCAAAGTGAACCACATTTGGTTTTTGACCACTGAAAAGGTGAACAATTTACTCATGGAGCCGCATTAAGATCTCCATATCTCTGGGATTGAACCATCGAGAGCCTTTAAAATGAAGAAACCAGAAGGAAAGTTTGTTCAGGACCAGAATCTAAAAGGATATTAAGATATCTTTAACACTTCTTGAGTTTCAGGCATGCAAACTTGAGGCAAAGAGACACAAGAAGTGCTTTTCTGTCATTTTTGAGCCGTCACTGTTGGCATATAATGAAACACAGATTGATAAAGTCGACAGATTTCACTAATAGATCGACCAATCTCTGTGTGAAAATAAAATAATGATGCTGCCATCTTTATAAAGTCATTTTAAACCCCTTTAATTTGACTCCAAATCTCAGGTGAAAATGGTCACGTCTACAAAACACTGGATTACTCAGTAAATATACATCTGTGACATTTAATATTTTGCTTTCATCACTATTTATGTTTGTCTTTCTACAGAAAAAACATCACAAATTTGAGCCGGGGAAGTTTCTATGGCATCACTGTGAAAAATACCTTTTTTGGAACATTAATTCATTGTGTAGTGACAGTTTTTATATCTTTTATAAGAAACAAGTTATGTATATGAATGTAATGTTGTTCTTCTTCTTTGTTTGTTTCTCTCAGCGTCTCCTGATTTCCTGAAGCGTGTTCAGTTCGAGAGCTCTGAGCCGACGGTCGACTCCACGCTGCTGATTCTGAACACGAAGAAGGCGGATCAGGCCACATACACCTGCCACATCTCCACCTTCCCCTCCGGAAACTTCGAGAGACAAATCAGCCTGACCGTCTGGAGTAAGAGCCCCTCTTTTCACATCCCCATTGAATTTCCCACTTCTGTGTACAAAAGGAAGGTTTGTTAATCAGTTAATCTGCAGTACAGAATCAACATCATCTTCTGAACTAACCAGTTTGAAAATAACCTTGCTTTACGCAGCAGTTTCACACTATTGTTTCTCCTTCTCTAGGTCTGCCGATCTCCTCGCTGGATCCCGTGATCCTGCAGGAAGGGCAGTCGTTCCGTGTGGCTGCCTCCTGTCGTTCGGTCGGACACCCTCCGCCGCGCCTGTCCTGGGACACGGAAATTCCCGGGCAGTCGCAGAACCGGAGCGGAGAGGACGGGGTCGTGACCTCGCAGTTTTCCCTGCACCCTCTGCGCAGCATGAACGGCCGTCGGCTGGACTGTCTGGTGTGGCATCCGGCTCTGGACGGCCCGCGCAGAATCGGCAACCAGCTCGTCGTGCACTGTACGTTTCCCTAAAAAAATAAAGAATTTATTATTATATATTATATAAATAAAGATTTATTACAGTTTAAGATAGCTGTTTTCTATGTGAAAACAGTTCCTCCGGATGCAGAGATTGTTAGTTCTGGCTCCTGGAGGATCGGTCACACCGGATCAGAGCTCAGATGTGCAGTGAAAGGAAACCCGCTGCCGCAGAACGTCACATGGAGCAGGTAACAGTTTCACAGATTTCCTGGCCAGGAGCCGCTGTTGGCACTGGAGAATTCAGCCTGTAGGTCTGTTTTATGTGCTGTTTTGGGGCGGATGAACAGCTGAAATGGATTAAACCACAATTGTAGACTGATACGGAAAAAATGAAAAACAAATAACTCTCTGAATATACAGTTCTGATCATGAAAACTTAAATATCTAAATATTGTTTATCGCTACATCTCATTGTAACCTCATTTGATTCAATAGCTGATTTACTATTTTACTATGTTTAATTTTAGTATTTAGCATTTATTTATAGCTTTTTGCTATTTTAGAATTAGAATTTATTTTAGTATTTTGTGGGTTTTTTTTTTGCTTTTTTTAGTATTAGTATTTATTTTAGTATTTTGTGATTATTATTATTTTTTGCTTTACACTCTAAAAAATGCTGGGTTAAAAACAACCCAAGTTGGGTTGAAAATGGACAAACCCAGCGATTGGGTTGTTTTAACCCAGCGGTTGGGTTAAATGTTTGCCCAACCTGCTGGGTAGTTTTATTTAACTCAACTATTGTTTAAAAATTGCTATATGGCTAGCTTAAAATGAACCCAAAATAGTTGGGAAATTAAAAACCAGATGCAATTAGAGACAACAATAATAGACAAAAGGTGAATGTTTATTAATAAGCTTTAATATTTGATTAATATAAATTTAATAGTTTAATAGTTTATTAATATAAATTTATTAATAAGCAATTTAATAAATGTTTATTGTTTAATAATTATTCATTGAACATTAATAAATGTTCATTTCCAACATACTTTGGGTTAATTTTAATTAAGAAATACAGTAATTTTTAAACAATAGTTGAGTTAAATAAAACTACCCAGCAGGTTGGGCAAGCATTTAACCCAACCACTGGATTAAAACAACCCAATTGCTGGGTTTGTCCATTTTCAACCCAACTTGGGTTGTTTTTAACCCAGCATTTTTTAGAGTGTAGTATTCAGTATTTATTTTAGTAATTTAATTATTTGTACATTTTATGATTTTTAGTATTAGTATTTAGTATTTATTTTAGCTTTTTTGCTATTTTAGTATTAGTATTTATTTTACTATTTTGTAATTATTTGTACTATTTTATGATTTTTGGTATTAGTATTTAGTATTTTATTGCTATTTTAGCATTCAGTATTTTATTTTAGTATTGTAATTGTACTATTTTATGATTTTTGGTATTAGTATTTATTTTAGTATTTTATTGTTATTTTAGTATTTTGTATTTATTTGTACTAATACTATTTTACGATTTTTAGTATTAGTATTCAGTATTTATTTTAATAGTTTTTGCTATTTTAGTATTAGTATTTATTTTAGTAATTTGTAATTATTTGTACTATTTTATGATTTTTGGTATTAGTATTTATTTTAGTATTTTATTGTTATTTTAGTAATCGTATTTATTTTAGTATTTTGTATTTATTCGTACTAATACTATTTTACGTATTTTAGTATTAGTATTTTTAGTATTAGTATTCAGTATTTATTTGAATAGTTTTTGCTGTTTTAGTATTAGTATTTATTTTAGTAATTTGTAATTATTTGTACTATTTTATGATTTTTAGTATTAGTATTTAGTATTTTAGCTTTTTTGCTATTTTAGTATTAGCATTTATTTTACTATTTTTTAATTGTACTATTTTATGATTTTTGGTATTAGTATTTAGTATTTTATTGTTATTTTAGTATTCATATTTATTTTAGTATTTTGTATTTATTTGTACTAATACTGTTTTACGATTTTTAGTATTAGTATTCAGTATTTAATATTTTTTGCTATTTTAGTATTAGTATTTATTTTAGTATTTTGTAAATATTTGTACTATAATGATTTTTAGTATTAGTATTTAGTATTTATTTGAACTTTTTTGCTATTTCAGTATTAGTATTTATTTTACTATTTCATGTTTTTGTTGCTATTTTAGTATTAGTATTTATTTTAGTAATTTGTACTAATTTATGATTTTTGATATTAGTATTTATTTTAGTATTTTATTGCTATTTTAGCATTAGTATTTATTGCAGTATTTTGTAATTATTTGTACTATTTTATGATTTTTAGTATTAGTATTCAGTATTTATATCTGGCAGTGGGATCAGAAAAATAATCTTGTTTTCCCTTTGGATTAAGTAAATTTTTCTTGTTTTAAGCATAACTCACTTTGTTTTGATGCTTCTTTCATAAAACAAGAATTAATATCTCAAGTAATTTTTTACTTCTACTAAATGTTTTTTGCAGTGTATTACAGGTTATAAGTATTTATATGACCTCCGCACCATGTGACCATGTCATTGTGCGCCTGATCAGACTCTCCTCAACAGCACACGTGGTTTGAGGAATCGCTTGTGTCTGGAGAAGCATGACGATGCATCAAATGCCGTTAATTGCAGTTGATGCGCTGCATCTTTAATCCGGTCCACAGCCTGTGTTTCTGCACCGTTAAAACAGTCATTACAGGACAGGAGGTTATTTAGGGCTCAGCGTGTGTCTCGATACACACACCCCACCCTCATCATTTAGCATCCTGCTCTTTCTCTCTTTCTTCACTGTCCCGTGCATGAAACTCTCCTTACTCTCAGCTTGCAACATGACACTGAAGCTTTTATTTTATCCTGAAAGGAGCATGTGAATATGCATCGCCGCTGCAGTTCAGACCCTTTGTGATTGTGTGTTAAACAGAGAGAAAGGAAGAGAACATAATGAGAAACACAAAGAGAGTGGGGGGTGGAAAACTCCTGTTTTTTTTAAGGATTTTTTGGGAATCCTTTTGATGATTTTGCCATGTCACTAGTTTCCTTCAGTGCTCCTGAGTTTGAATAAGTGCAGTGGATGAACGGACAGACAGACAGACAGCAGCGTAACAGACTGATAAACAGTCCTGCGGTTACCGACGATCACTGACCGCCTGATGCAAACGACTCCCGAACATCAGCAGCTCGACCTCTGATCTGATACGCTGTGATTCACTTCCAGGAGGATATACTAATACTACAAATAGTAAAATAGTCAAAATAAATACTAAAATACTAATACTACAAACAGTAATATACTCAAAATAAATACTAAATAATACAAAAATACTAATACTAAAAATAGTAAAAGAGTCAAAATAAATACTAAAATACTAAAACTACAAATAGTAAAATACTCAAAATAAATACTAATACTAAAAATAGTAAAAGTCAAAATAAATACTAAAATACTAAAACTACAAACAGTAATATACTCAAAATAAATACTAAATACAAAAATACTAATACTAAAAATAGTAAAAGTCAAAATAAATACTAAAATATTAAAACTACAAATAGTAAAATACTCAAAATAAATACTAATACTACAAACAGTAATATACTCAAAATAAATACTAAATAATACAAAAATACTAATACTAAAATAGTCAAAATAAATACCAAAATACTAAAACTACAAATAGTAAAATACTCAAAACAAATACTTAATAATAAAAAATACTAATACTAAAAATGGTAAAATAGTCTAAATAAATACTAAATACTAAAATACTAAAACTACAAATAGTAAAATACTCAAAATAAATACTAATACTACAAACAGTAATATACTCAAAATAAATACTAAATAATACAAAAATACTAATACTAAAATAGTCAAAATAAATACCAAAATACTAAAACTACAAATAGTAAAATACTCAAAACAAATACTTAATAATAAAAAATACTAATACTAAAAATGGTAAAATAGTCTAAATAAATACTAAATACTAAAATACTAAAACTACAAATAGTAAAATACTCAAAATAAATACTAATACTACAAACAGTAATATACTCAAAATAAATACTAAATAATACAAAAACACTAATACTAAAAATAGTAAAATAGTCAAAATAAATACTAAATACTAAAATACTAAAACTACAAACAGTAATATACTCAAAATAAATACTAAATAATACAAAATACTAATACTAAAAATGGTAAAATAGTCTAAATAAATCCTAAATCCTAAATACTAAAATACTAAAACTACAAATAGTAAAATAGTCAAAATAAATACTAAATACTAAAATAAATACTAATACTACAAATAGTAAAATAGTCAAAATAAATACTAAATACTAAAATAAATATTAATACTACAAATAGTAAAAGAATCAAATGTAATACTCAATACTAAAATAAATACTAACACTACAAATAATAATATAGTCAAAATAAATACTAATTACTCAAATAAATACTAATACTACAAATAGTAAAATAGTCCAAAAATAAAATAAATAAATACTAATATTAAAATAGCAAAAATAGATAGTAAATACAAAAATAAGCATGATATTTTGCAGACCTGCAGTTTCTGAAGCTTTTCTAAGAGGTGTTTTCACTCAGGTACTGTAGGAGGAATGAACTGGCGACCGGCTGCAGGAGTCACATGATACTTGGATGATAATTACAGTGAGGGTCCGAAACCCGAGATCTTTTTAATGTGGTGTTTGGCGTTGCTACAGCCGTCAGATCGCCTGTGTGTGTGCGTGTGTGTGTGCGTGTGTGTGTGTGTGTCAGTATCGGGGTGTGTCCTGATCTCACACCTGTCTGGGAAGCTGAGTCTTTTAAAATCTCCTACAGCTGATTCAACACAAGACACTGATGGAGGAAGTGAAAATCGGCTCTCATAGTCATTAAGAATGCGGCATGATTAGAATGATTTCTGAAGGATCATGTGACACTGAAGACTGGAGTAATGATGCTTTGATCACAGGAATAAATGACTGTTTACTGTATATTCACATAGAAAACAGCTGTTTTAAAACAAACGGTAGCGTGTATCCAGCATGTGTTTGTATTGCTTTGATAAACTCTGTTCATCCTCTCTGTTTTCAGGAGGGACGGGCGTCTGCCGGAGGGAGTGTTGGTTCAGAGGGACAGACTGCTGTTCGTTCGGCCGCTGAACGTGTCGGACGAGGGTCTGTACGTCTGCCAGACAGGAAACAGTGTGGGAACCGCTAAAGCCCAGTTTAAACTGGAGATCAGAAGTAGGTGTTTCATCTAATAAAGAAACATTTAGAACAAATGACACAGACTTGATCATCCTCATGAAACGCATGGGTTTCCCACAGAACTTGCATCATATTAATGGTCATTACAGAATGATCACCATATAAGGTCAGACTCGCTCTGCGCTCAGAAAAATCACCTTGTTTTCACTTTAAATCAAGAGTATTTTTCTGACTCCATTGGCTGATATTTGTTCTTGTTTTGTTTCATTCTTGATTTGATATCTTCAGTCATTTTGCTTCTCCAGTAAATGTATCTTGATTTAAGAATGTGTGCAGTGTATTTTCTGATTGAACATTGGAAATGGAAGTAAAAATAGAGGCACCATCATCAGCAGAAATTGTGTTTAAAATAACAAGCAGGATGTTTGATTGTGGAAACATTTCTGTTTTTAATGTTGTGGTCAGTCTCGTCATTCTCTGGATGTTTTTTTCGCTGGTATTGCCACACAACCCAAGCGTCTTTGACTTCCTCATGATGATCTACACTGGTGTGTAAATTTAGATCTTAATCACAAGCAACAGTGACTCAGAAAACAATTGAAACGCCGCCTTCGTTCAGTGAAGGACCTTCAACATTCATTTACTCGATATGAGTCGACTCTCCTGAGTCTGCTGCCCTCATGTGGTGGAAATTAAATCAAATTAAATTAAATTAAATTAAATTAAATTTAATTTAATTTAATTTAATTTAATTTAATTTAATTTAATTTAATTTAATTTAATTAAAATAAAATAAAATAAAGTAAAATAAAGTACATTAAAATAAATTAAATTAAAGTACATTAAATTACAGTAAAAGTACATTAAAATAAAATACATTAAAGTACATTAAATTAAAGTAAATTAAATTAAAGAAAATTAAAGTACATTAAAATAAATTAAATTAAAGTACATTAAATTAAATTACATTAAATTAAAAAAGTACATTAAATTAAAATAAAGTACATTAAATTAAATTAAATTTAAGTAAATTAAATAAAAGTACATTAAATTACATTAAATTAAAGTATATTAAAGAAAATTAAAGTACATTAAAATAAATTAAATAAAAGTACACTAAATTAAATAAAAGTACATTAAATAAAAGTACATTAAATAAAAGTACATTAAATAAAAGTACATTAAATTAAAGTACATTAAATTAAGGTACATTAAATTAAAGTACATTAAATTAAAGTACATTAAAGTAAAGTACATTAAAGTAAAGTACATTAAAGTAAAGCAAGATTTAAATATGCATTAATTAAATATGCACTAATTTGCATATATTTCATGAACAGATATCTGTACATTGGATAAAGCCATTTCCCAAACACACTCAAAACGCTTGACCAATCACAACACACTGCTCTAGCCGACCAATCAGAGCACATTGTGCTTTTCAGAAGGAGGGGCTTCATAGAGACAGGAACTAAACAGAGCGTTACTGACAGACTGGGAAGAGAGGAGCTGCAACAATGGAGAATATGAGGAGAATAATCAACCTGTTCTAGTAGAGCCCAAAAGGACACAATAGATCCTCTTTAAATTAACGCAATATCTGGTTTTGTTTGTTCTTAGAAGATTCTAATGAAGTTGCAGAAGCAATCAAGATCCCATCGGAGACTCTCCTCATCATCATCGGGGCGTCTGTCGCCGGGGCTTTGGTGGTTGTCGTGGTGATCACCATCATTTTCGTCAACTGTCACCTCAGACGCAGGAACAGGAAGCTGAAACGGGCGCTCAGTGCGAGAATGTGAGTCTGTGACCTTTGACCTTGGAAATATCTGGAGATAAACTGTCCTGCTGCATGAAGGTGTTTTGTTCTCAGGGAGGAGATGATCAGCTTGTCGCGGCAGGTGTCCATGAGGAGACTCAACTCCATCACCTCTGATCCCAGGACAGCGGTACAGCAGCTTCACTCACATATGCAAAACTCTGAAATACTGTCACATTATTTTCATATTAGCATAATGCAAAAAATACTCAAGTCCTTTATATATAATGCATTATTAAAGTATTTTTAATGCATTAATGATGCACCTTATATACATTATAATATTGATTTATAATGTTTGTTTTGCAATTTAACATTATTTTCATGATAATTAAGAAAACTTACTAATATTCTCATTACCATAATGCAAAAAAAACCCAGTTTATTGCCCTGCCGTTAATTTCTGCAGATTTAATTTTTGTTTTAAATCTTTGTATTACAGTATTTTTATTTCATGATATTAAAAAATAATAAGAAATAACAAAAATTACTCAAAAGTAAGAATGAAATTGTGGATGGAAAATGTTCTTAATTCTCATGAAAATAATGTTGCAATGTGAAAAAAATCATTCTAAAAAATAGACTTTTTAGACTTTTTTTATTCACGTGTCACTGCTGTAATTCCTGCGATTCAAGAGATTAGAATGTATATTAGATATTATATAATAGAGATTAGATATTTAGATATAATATTGTTGCACTTTTTTTTTGATGAGATTCTTCTTTATACCATTAAACTTGTGATGTTTATAATATAAACTTCAATTTTTTTTAATGCTCTGGCTTCATAAACTGCAGCAAGGAATAGCACATGACATGCAGGAAGCAAGTAGTAGGCAAAATCGCGCACACGATTTAGCAAATTGAGGGAAAGAAATAGTAAGTCGCGCACACAATTTAGCAAATCGTGAGAATGAAATAGTAAGTCGCGCACATGATTTAGCAAATTGAGGGAAAGAAATAGTAAGTCGCGCACATGATTTAGCAAATCGTAGGAACAAAATAGTAAGTCGCGCACATGATTTAGCAAATCGAGGGAAAGAAATAGTAAGTCGCACACACGATTTAGCAAAACGTGGGAAAGAAATAGTAAGTCATGCATACGATTTAGCAAATTGTAGGAACAAAATAGTAAGTCATGCACACGATTTAGCAAATTGAGGGAAAGTAATAGTAAGTCGCGCACACGATTTAGCAAATCGAGGGAAGGAAATAGTAAGTCATCCACACGATTTAGCAAATCGAGGGAAGGAAATAGTAAGTCGTGAACACGATTTAGCAAATCGAGGGAAAGAAATAGTAAGTCGCACACACGATTCAACAAATCAAGGGAACAAAATAGTAACTTGTGCACATGATTCAACAAATCGAGGGAACAAAATGGTAAATTGTGCGCCTGATTTACTTTTTTTCCCCTGCATGTCATGTGCGGGACCCCATAGAATATAGCTCTGAAGTTCCTCTTTAAGTATTTGAAAGTAAAGTGGCACTTCCTGTGGTTTGCAGGCAGAAGAGGGTTCACTGATGCGGATGGACAGTGTGATGAAGAACAGTGTTTTATCCGTGGAGGTGAGTTGACTTTACACTCGTCTCGCACACGTGTGCATGTGACGCGTCACCAGATAAACTCTCTCTCTCTGCAGGATCACTCCACACTGAGAGACGGAGAGTACGACAGTCTTGGACGTCCTGCCATCTACCCGTCGTACCGACCGGACCGAGGCATTAAGAAGCTGAGAGACATCGAGGAGGACGAGAGAAGCGAGCGCAGACGAAGAGTCGAGTCCTACGTCAAATCCAGCAATATGTCTCTGGTGTGTGTGAGTTATAAACAATACTTCTGTTGTCTGCCTTTTTAGCAAGTAAAAGTCTTTTTAGTATAATTGTGTACAACAGCAAAGTTTTGATCATCGAGGGATCGAGGGAACAAAATAGTAATTCGCACACACAATTCAGCAAATCAAGGGAACAAAAATAGTAAGTCGCGCACACGATTTAGCAAATCGAGGGAACAAAATAGTTAATCTATGCACACAATTTAGCAAATCGAGGGAACGAAATAGTAAGTCGTGCACACAATTTAGCAAATCGAGGGAACGAAATAGTAAGTCACGCACACGATTTAGCAAATCGAGGGAACAAAATAGTAAATCGCACACACAATTCAGCAAATCGAGGGAACAAAAATAGTAAGTCGCGCACACGATTTAGCAAATCGAGGGAACAAAATAGTAAATCGCACACACAATTCAGCAAATCGAGGGAACAAAAATAGTAAGTCGTGCACACGATTTAGCAAATCGAGGGAACGAAATAGTAAATCGAACACACGATTTAGCAAATCGAGGGAACAAAATAGTTAATCTGTGCACACAATTTAGCAAATCGAGGGAACGAAATAGTAAGTCACGCACATGATTTAGCAAATCGAGGGAATGAAACAGTAATTCGCGCACACGATTTAGCAAATCGAGGGAACGAAATAGTAAATCGCACACACAATTCAGCAAATCGAGGGAACAAAAATAGTAAGTCGTGCACACGATTTAGCAAATCGAGGGAACGAAATAGTAAATCGAACACACGATTTAGCAAATCGAGGGAACGAAATAGTTAATCTGTGCACACAATTTAGCAAATCGAGGGAACAAAATAGTTAATCTGTGCACACAATTTAGCAAATCGAGGGAACGAAATAGTAAGTCACGCACATGATTTAGCAAATCGAGGGAATGAAACAGTAATTCGCGCACACGATTCAGCAAATCGAGGGAACGAAATAGTAAATTGAACACACGATTTAGCAAATCGAGGGAACGAAACAGTAATTCGTGCACACGATTTAGCAAATCGAGGGAACAAAATAGTTAATCTATGCACACAATTTAGCAAATCGAGGGAACGAAATAGTAAGTCGTGCACACAATTTAGCAAATCGAGGGAACGAAATAGTAAGTCACGCACACGATTTAGCAAATCGAGGGAACAAAATAGTAAATCGCACACACAATTCAGCAAATCGAGGGAACAAAAATAGTAAGTCGTGCACACGATTTAGCAAATCGAGGGAACGAAATAGTTAATCTGTGCACACAATTTAGCAAATCGAGGGAACAAAATAGTTAATCTGTGCACACAATTTAGCAAATCGAGGGAACGAAATAGTAAGTCACGCACATGATTTAGCAAATCGAGGGAATGAAACAGTAATTCGCGCACATGATTCAGCAAATCGAGGGAACGAAATAGTAAATTGAACACACGATTTAGCAAATCGAGGGAACGAAATAGTAAGTCGCACACACAATTCAGCAAATCGAGGGAACAAAATAGTTAATCTGTGCACACAATTTAGCAAATCGAGGGAACGAAATAGTTAATCTGTGCACACGATTTAGCAAATCGAGGGAATGAAACAGTAATTCGCGCACATGATTCAGCAAATCGAGGGAACGAAATAGTAAATTGAACACACGATTTAGCAAATCGAGGGAACGAAATAGTAAGTCGCGCACACAATTCAGCAAATCGAGGGAACAAAATAGTTAATCTGTGCACACAATTTAGCAAATCGAGGGAACAAAATAGTTAATCTGTGCACACGATTTAGCAAATCGAGGGAATGAAACAGTAATTCGCGCACACGATTCAGCAAATCGAGGGAACGAAATAGTAAATTGAACACACGATTTAGCAAATCGAGGGAACGAAATAGTAAGTCGCGCACACGATTTAGCAAATCGAGGGAACAAAATAGTTAATCTGTGCACACAATTTAGCAAATCGAGGGAACGAAATAGTAAGTCGTGCACACAATTCAGCAAATCGAGGGAATGAAACAGTAATTCGCGCACACGATTCAACAAATCAAGGGAAAGAAATAGTAACTCGCACACACAATTCAGCAAATCGAGGGAACAAAAATAGTAAGTCGTGCACACAATTCAGCAAATCGAGGGAACAAAAATAGTAAGTCGCACACACAATTCAGCAAATCGAGGGAACAAAAATAGTAAGTCGTGCACACAATTCAGCAAATCGAGGGAACAAAAATAGTAAGTCGTGCACACAATTCAGCAAATCGAGGGAACGAAACAGTAATTCGCGCACACGATTCAGCAAATCGAGGGAACAAAATAGTAAATTGCACACACAATTCAGCAAATCGAGGGAACGAAATAGTAAATCGCACACACAATTCAGCAAATCGAGGGAAAGAAATAGTAACTCGCACACACGATTCAACAAATCGAGGGAACAAAATAGTAATTCGCGCACACGATTTAGCAAATCGAGGGAATGAAACAGTAATTCGCGCACACGATTCAGCAAATCGAGGGAACGAAATAGTAAATCGCACACACGATTCAACAAATCGAGGGAACAAAATAGTAAATCGCACACACAATTCAGCAAATCGAGGGAACGAAATAGTAAGTCACGCACACAATTCAGCAAATCGAGGGAAAGAAATAGTAACTCGCACACACAATTCAGCAAATCGAGGGAAAGAAATAGTAACTCGCACACACGATTCAACAAATCGAGGGAACGAAATAGTAAATCGCACACACAATTCAGCAAATCGAGGGAACGAAATAGTAAATCGCACACACAATTCAGCAAATCGAGGGAAAGAAATAGTAACTCGCACACACGATTCAACAAATCGAGGGAACAAAATAGTAATTCGCGCACACGATTCAGCAAATCGAGGGAACGAAATAGTAAATCGCACACACAATTCAGCAAATCGAGGGAACAAAATAGTAATTCGCGCACACGATTCAGCAAATCGAGGGAACGAAATAGTAAATCGCACACACGATTCAACAAATCGAGGGAACAAAATAGTAAATTGCACACACAATTCAGCAAATCGAGGGAACGAAATAGTAAATCGCACACACAATTCAGCAAATCGAGGGAAAGAAATAGTAACTCGCACACACGATTCAACAAATCGAGGGAACAAAATAGTAATTCGCGCACACGATTTAGCAAATCGAGGGAATGAAACAGTAATTCGCGCACACGATTCAGCAAATCGAGGGAACGAAATAGTAAATCGCACACACGATTCAACAAATCGAGGGAACAAAATAGTAAATCGCACACACAATTCAGCAAATCGAGGGAACGAAATAGTAAGTCACGCACACAATTCAGCAAATCGAGGGAAAGAAATAGTAACTCGCACACACAATTCAGCAAATCGAGGGAAAGAAATAGTAACTCGCACACACGATTCAACAAATCGAGGGAACAAAATAGTAAATCGCACACACAATTCAGCAAATCGAGGGAACGAAATAGTAAATCGCACACACAATTCAGCAAATCGAGGGAACGAAATAGTAAATCGCACACACAATTCAGCAAATCGAGGGAAAGAAATAGTAACTCGCACACACGATTCAACAAATCGAGGGAACAAAATAGTAATTCGCGCACACGATTCAGCAAATCGAGGGAACGAAATAGTAAATCGCACACACAATTCAGCAAATCGAGGGAACAAAATAGTAATTCGCGCACACGATTCAGCAAATCGAGGGAACGAAATAGTAAATCGCACACACGATTCAACAAATCGAGGGAACAAAATAGTAAATTGCACACACAATTCAGCAAATCGAGGGAACGAAATAGTAAGTCACGCACACAATTCAGCAAATCGAGGGAAAGAAATAGTAACTCGCACACACAATTCAGCAAATCGAGGGAAAGAAATAGTAACTCGCACACACAATTCAGCAAATCGAGGGAACGAAAATAGTAAGTCGTGCACACAATTCAGCAAATCGAGGGAACGAAATAGTAAATCGCACACACGATTCAACAAATCGAGGGAACAAAATAGTAAATCGCACACACAATTCAGCAAATCGAGGGAACGAAATAGTAAGTCACGCACACAATTCAGCAAATCGAGGGAAAGAAATAGTAACTCGCACACACAATTCAGCAAATCGAGGGAAAGAAATAGTAACTCGCACACACAATTCAGCAAATCGAGGGAACGAAAATAGTAAGTCGTGCACACGATTTAGCAAATCGAGGGAATGAAACAGTAATTCGCGCACACGATTCAGCAAATCGAGGGAACAAAATAGTAAATCGCACACACAATTCAGCAAATCGAGGGAACGAAATAGTAAGTCACGCACACGATTTAGCAAATCGAGGGAACGAAATAGTAAGTCACGCACACGATTTAGCAAATCGAGGGAACGAAACAGCAAAGCAAAGTTTTGATCATTTAGAGGCCTTTGAAAATTATGATCAAATACGAAACAGAAGCTTTACAGAGTTAAATCTGCATCCTGATGAGGTTTCTTTGTGTTTCTCCATCAGGATTCAGGGCTTCACAGGGATCAGAGTTCTCCTCCTCGCTCTGTGAGCTCTGGTCCGACCGAAGCATGGAAACGCGGCTCTCGCAGAGAGATTCACCGAGAGGAACATGATGCATACATGCAGCAAGAGCGAATTCCAGAAGGAGAAGAAGAAAACGCCCATCATTTGTCCGAGGCGCTTTCCAACTACTTCCAGTGCAGCAACGGAGGACTGACGCCGAAGGAAAATCCAAACGCCATCATCATCCACTCGCGCAGACAGATCATCTGATGAAGGACTGTCCATGTTACAGACTCAGAAAGGCCATCATGTTGTTCTCAAACCTGCATGACTTTTGCAAAATGTTCATACTCCACAAAGTCACGCGTATCACAATATATTGCAATATGATAGACGAGAATAAATAGATTTAAGATGTGCATCACAAGTGTTTATGACATTTGATACTGTTGATGTCAAACCTGCTGCGATGCATCTCGAACAAGATTGCTAACACTTTAAAATAAGGTTCCATTAGTTTACACTGCAAAAATGATGTTCTTCCTCAGTGTTTCTGTCTTGTTTTTCAGCACAAATATCTAAACATTCTTTAATCAAGATACATTTACTGGAGAAACAAAATGACTGAAGATAATAAGTTTTGTTTTATGAAAAATGTATCAGTTTGTGCTTCAAACAAGAACAAATATATGCCAGTGGAGTCAGAAAATTGAGCCAAAAGACTCAAATAAGAGGTAATCAACAGATCACAGATTTATTAAGCTGTGATAAATCATACTTGTTCATTTTTGTTACATTTTGATGTTATGTGTAACAAAATGTCCTCTGTGTTCAGGTTTGTTTGACTAGGAAAATTATTGCAAAAACTGACACTTCAAATCAACGTTTCAGACAAAAAACAATCTAAACCTTGACTAAAGTAGTCTTTGAGAATGTCTAAGTATAAATTCAAATCCACAACTTAATAAAAATAAGAATTTGTATATAAAAACCACTATAAGCCACTTTAAATAGAACTATATAGGAATCTAGCAGTTAAACCATGGCATTACACAAGTTTTTCTTTTTTTACCCCCACCAGGTAAGTTTTTACTGCTTTAATAAAAAAAAAAAAAAAAAAAAAAAAAAAATTGTATGCTATTTTCAATGGGGGAAAATAGCTAATAAAAATTGTATAAATATTGCATAGCATCATAACATACCCTCAAAATCTTAAATAATAATCCAAAAATATTATTGAACAAAAATATATTACATTGCTTTCCTGAAAGAAAAAAAAAAAGCATATTTTAAGGCTTCGGTCACTTTTGACCGCGAAGGAGCCGAGTGTGACCCCTAAACGAAGAGGACCAGAGGCAATGTTTAGATATTTGTGCTGGAAAACAAGACCGAAATACTGAGGAAGAACATTTTTTGCAGTGAATTGACTAACAATGAGCAATAGATTTGTTACAGTATCACAGTCTGCTTTCATTATAGACAAGATTATATGAACATTCCTCAGATTTTCTCCTCTTGTGTTTCATGGAGGAAAGAAAGTCACACAGGTATGGAACAACATGAGGGTGAGTAAATGATAGATTTTAATATTATTTGTTTGAACCGTCCCTTTAAGAGGATGATCAGTGATTTATTTCCCATCGGCTGCACTGGATCTCTTTCTTCAGCACATCATGTAAACTCAGACAATAGAGGAGACGTTTAAACACACAAACACTGACATATGGATGTGATTCTGCTGAAGTCCTGCTGATCTTGATTCGTTCCTGGTTTGGACTCGTTCTACCTCTGCATGCCGAGATGACAGAACTGTGATGGCGAAGTGGTGTTTATATGATGTTAAGACACTTTCTTGTATAATCTATTCCACCATGACAAACATGTATCAGTTTTTCATGTTTGTTTGAATTGACACTGTTTAAATTACATATTCATCTGTCACTAAACTAAAATATACAACATAAGATGTTTATATTTAGTATAATTACACTACCGTTTGGAATAATTATGATTTTTTTAATGTTTCTGAAAGAGTCTCTTCGGCTCACCAAGGCTGCATTTATTTAATCTAAAATACAGCAAATATTGTGAAATATTATTTCAATGTAAAATAATTCATTTTTGTGGAAACCGTCATTCACTACTATTCCAAAGTTTGAAGTAAGAAAGATAAAAGACAGATATTACTATTTTTATTCAGCAAGGATGCATTAAATTGATCAAAAGAAGATGTTTATAATATTATAAAATTTCAAATAAATGCTGAAAGTTCATCAAATAATCTTGAAAAATTTGTCACGGTTTCCACAAAATATGAAACATTGATAATAATCATAAATGCATCAAATCATCATATTAGAATGATTTCTGAAGGATCATGTGACAATGAAGACTGGAGTAATGATGCTGAAAATTCAGCTTTGATCACAGGAATAAATTACACTTTACTATATATTCACATAGAAAACAGCCATTTTAAATTATAATAATATTTCACTATTTTTACTGTATTTTTTATTAAACAAATGCACCTTTGGTGAGCAGAAAAGACACTTTCAAAAACATTAAATCTTAATTATTTCACACTTTTTTCTGGTAGTGCATCTGTTATATGTCTATATAAAATGTTTCTGTTTGACTTCAGTTTTGCTCCAATGTCACTTTCTTTACAAAAACGTTTTCTGCAGAAAAAGTCACTACAGTTATTGTTGCTAATGTAAAGATGTAATACATTAATATTAATTACTTTGGCACAAACTATGGTTACCATATGAACCAGACTAACAGGTTACCTCTCTAACTACTGAACACATATTTTAGACTGTGGACTGGTTTATATTTACTACAAAAACTCCATCGCTCGTTACAGTATTGCACTATTTTTAAAAGTTACTATATTTTATGTCTGAGTAATAATGTATTACTAAAAGTTTAAATTAGTAAATGCTTTTTATTGTTAGTTCATGTTAACAAATGAAACCTGAATGTGTTACCAGCTTGAAGTCAGTCTAATTTGAACCTGAAAAGTAAGACTAGATAAGTAGATAAATGTGTTTTGTATATTTGTAATGTTGAGTTTGTGTTTTTTCACACAAATAAAGATTACTGATCTGTGAAGAACTTTAATAAATGTTCATGTGAATGAAAGATGCAGTCTCAGTTTGTCTTGGTGTGTGTCCGGTGGATCTTCTGGTGTGTGCGCAGGTTGCTGAGCTGCGAGAAGCTCTTGCCGCAGACGGCGCAGCGGAAGGGTCTCTCTCGGTGTGGACGCGCCGGTGCATCTGCAGGTGGCTGGAGCGGTCGAAACTCTTCCCGCAGAACGAACAGATGAACCACTTTTCCTGCGCCGCTTCGCGTCTGCACGCATTACTGCGATCAGGAGACGTTGTGTTCTGGATGAAGTCTGACGTGGTTCTGTCGGGTCGTGAGTTCTGACTGAAGGACTCAAAGCTGAGGCTGTTCACGGTTTGAGTAGTGCTGATGGACGTGAACGCGCACGTGTGTGTTCTTGCGGGCATCTGTGAGCAGTGTGGATGATCTGTGATTTCAAGAAAGTTCTGCTTCATCTCCACCGGTCCAGCAAAGTCTTCCTCGTTCTGAGGTGCGTTGAGTTCTTCGGCGACGAGCACGTCTTTTCTTTCTGCTGTAAACATCTGTGCGAGTGCGACGCTGTCGTCTGGATTCCCGTCGAGCTGAAGTCGTGCAGCAGGATTCTGAATGTCTCCATCACGGCACTCGAGACGCCCTGCAACAAACCACAACACTCAAGCTGTGGACTGATTTATTTACTCCACAAAAACACTGTATTAGTTTATTTGTAAATGTTTTGTGTAAATCTGATGTCTGATTTCTATAGAAGCTTGTTTCTACCACTGAATAAAAAAAGGTATAATTTCGAAATTCTGACTTTTTCCTCAGAATTGCGAGTTATAAAGTCCGAATTGCAAGTTATAAAGTCCCAATTTTTAGTTATAAAGTCAGAATTGCGAGTTATAAAGTCGCAATTTTTAGTTATAAAGTCAAAATTTTTAGTTATAAAGTCCGAATTGCAAGTTATAAAGTCCCAATTTTTAGTTATAAAGTCAGAATTGCGAGTTATAAAGTCGCAATTTTTAGTTATAAAGTCAGAATTGCTAGTTATAAAGTCAGAATTGCGAGTTATAAAGTCAATTGCGAATGTGAGTTATAAAGTCAGAATTGCGGTTATAAAGTCGCAATTTTAGTTATAAAGTCAGAATTGCAAGTTATAAAGTCAGAATTGCGAGTTATAAAGTCGCAATTTTTAGTTATAAAGTCAGAATTGCAAGTTATAAAGTCAGAATTGCGAATGGTTATAAAGTCTGATACTTGCGAATATAAAGTCTGAATTGTGAGATATAAAGTCAGAATTGTGAGTTATAAAGTCTTCAGAATTGCTGAGTTATAAGTCTGAATTGCGACTTATAAGTCTGAATTGTGAGCTATAAAGTCAGAATTGCGAGATATAAAGTCGAATTGTGAGATATAAAGTCAGAATTGCGAGTTATAAAGTCGCAATTTTTAGTTATAAAAGTCAGAATTGCAAGTTATAAAGTCAGAATTGCGAGTATAAAGTCGCAATTTTTAGTTATAAAGTCAGAATTGCAAGTTATAAAGTCAGAATTGCAAGTTATAAAGTCAGAATTGCGACTTATAAAGTCTGAATTGTGAGCTATAAAGTCAGAATTGCGAGATATAAAGTCAGAATTGTGAGATATAAAGTCAGAATTGCGAGATATAAAGTCAGAATTGTGAGATATAAAGTCAGAATTGCGAGTTATAAAGTCGCAATTTTTAGTTATAAAGTCAGAATTGCAAGTTATAAAGTCAGAATTGCGAGTTATAAAGTCAGAATTGCGAATTGTGAGTTATAAAGTCAGAATTGCGAGTTATAAAGTCGCAATTTTTAGTTATAAAGTCAGAATTGCAAGTTATAAAGTCAGAATTGCGAGTTATAAGTCGCAATTTTTAGTTATAAGTCAGAATTGCAAGTTATAAAGTCAGAATTGCGAGTTATAAAGTCAGAATTGCGACTTATAAAGTCTGAATTGTGAGCTATAAAGTCAGAATTGCGAGATATAAAGTCAGAATTGTGAGATATAAAGTCAGAATTGCGAGTTATAAAGTCGCAATTTTTAGTTATAAAGTCAGAATTGCAAGTTATAAAGTCAGAATTGCGAGTTATAAAGTCGCAATTTTTAGTTATAAAGTCAGAATTGCAAGTTATAAAGTCAGAATTGCAAGTTATAAAGTCAGAATTGCGAGTTATAAAGTCAGAATTGCGACTTATAAAGTCTGAATTGTGAGCTATAAAGTCAGAATTGCGAGATATAAAGTCAGAATTGTGAGATATAAAGTCAGAATTGCGAGTTATAAAGTCGCAATTTTTAGTTATAAAGTCAGAATTGCAGTTATAAAGTCAGAATTGCGAGTTTAAAGTCGCAATTTTTAGTTATAAAGTCAGAATTGCAAGTTATAAAGTCAGAATTGCAAGTTATAAAGTCAGAATTGCGACATAAAGTCTGAATTGTGAGCTATAAAGTCAGAATTGCGAGATATAAAGTCAGAATTGTGAGATATAAAGTCAGAATTGCGAGATATAAAGTCAGAATTGTGAGTTATAAAGTCAGAATTGTGAGTTATAAAGTCAGAATTGCGACTTATAAAGTCAGAATTGCGAGATATAAAGTCAGAATTGCGAGATATAAAGTCAGAACTGCGAGTTATAAAGTCAGAATTGCGAATTGTGAGTTATAAAGTCAGAATTGCGAGTTATAAAGTCGCAATTTTTAGTTATAAAGTCAGAATTGCAAGTTATAAAGTCGCAATTTTTAGTTATAAAGTCAGAATTGCAAGTTATAAAGTCAGAATTGCAAGTTATAAAGTCAGAATTGCAAGTTATAAAGTCAGAATTGCGAGTTATAAAGTCAGAATTGCGACTTATAAAGTCTTAATTGTGAGCTATAAAGTCAGAATTGCGAGATATAAAGTCAGAACTGCGAGTTATAAAGTCAAAATTGTGAGTTATAAAGTCACAATTTTTAGTTATAAAGTCAGAATTGCAAGTTATAAAGTCAGAATTGTGAGTTATAAAGTCAGAATTGCGAATTGTGAGTTATAAAGTCAGAATTGCGAATTGTGAGTTATAAAGTCAGAATTGCGAGTTATAAAGTCGCAATTTGTAGTTATAAAGTCAGAATTGCGAGTTATAAAGTCAGAATTGTGAGTTATAAAGTCCGAATTGTGAGTTATAAAGTCAGAATTGCAAGTTATAAAGTCAGAATTGTGAGTTATAAAGTCTGAATTGTGAGTTATAAAGTCAGAATTGTGAGTTATAAAGTCAGAATTGTGAGTTATAAAGTCTGAATTGTGAGTTATAAAGTCAGAATTGTGAGTTATAAAGTCTGAATTGTGAGTTATAAAGTCAGAATTGTGAGTTATAAAGTCAGAATTGCGAGATATAAAGTCTGAATTGTGAGTTATAAAGTCTGAATTGTGAGTTATAAAGTCCGAATTGTGAGTTATAAAGTCAGAATTGCAAGTTATAAAGTCTGAATTGTGAGTTATAAAGTCAGAATTGTGAGTTATAAAGTCTGAATTGTGAGTTATAAAGTCTGAATTGTGAGTTATAAAGTCAGAATTGCGAGATATAAAGTCTGAATTGTGAGTTATAAAGTCTGAATTGTGAGTTATAAAGTCCGAATTGTGAGTTATAAAGTCAGAATTGTGAGTTATAAAGTCTGAATTGTGAGTTATAAAGTCTGAATTGTGAGTTATAAAGTCAGAATTGCGAGATATAAAGTCAGAATTGTGAGTTATAAAGTCTGAATTGTGAGTTATAAAGTCGCAATTTGTAGTTATAAAGTCAGAATTGCGAGATATAAAGTCAGAATTGCGAGTTATAAAGTCAGAATTGTGAGTTATAAAGTCTGAATTGTGAGTTATAAAGTCAGAATTGTGAGTTATAAAGTCTGAATTGTGAGTTATAAAGTCTGAATTGTGAGTTATAAAGTCAGAATTGCGAGATATAAAGTCAGAATTGTGAGTTATAAAGTCTGAATTGTGAGTTATAAAGTCGCAATTTGTAGTTATAAAGTCAGAATTGCGAGTTATAAAGTCAGAATTGCGAGATATAAAGTCAGAATTGTGAGTTATAAAGTCTGAATTGTGAGTTATAAAGTCCGAATTGTGAGTTATAAAGTCTGAATTGCGAGATATAAAGTCAGAATTGTGAGATATAAAGTCAGAATTGTGAGATATAAAGTCAGAATTGCGAGATATAAAGTCAGAATTGCGAGATATAAAGTCAGAATTGCGAGATATAAAGTCAGAATTGCGAGTTATAAAGTCAGAATTGCAAGTTATAAAGTCAGAATTGCAAGTTATAAAGTCAGAATTGTGAGTTATAAAGTCAGAATTGCAAGTTATAAAGTCAGAATTGCAAGTTATAAAGTCTGAATTGTGAGTTATAAAGTCAGAATTGTGAGTTATAAAGTCAGAATTGTGAGTTATAAAGTCAGAATTGTGAGTTATAAAGTCAGAATTGTGAGTTATAAAGTCAGAATTGTGAGTTATAAAGTCTGAATTGTGAGTTATAAAGTCAGAATTGCGAGTTATAAAGTCAGAATTGCGAGATATAAAGTCTGAATTGTGAGTTATAAAGTCTGAATTGTGAGTTATAAAGTCCGAATTGTGAGTTATAAAGTCAGAATTGCAAGTTATAAAGTCTGAATTGTGAGTTATAAAGTCAGAATTGTGAGTTATAAAGTCTGAATTGTGAGTTATAAAGTCAGAATTGCGAGATATAAAGTCTGAATTGTGAGTTATAAAGTCTGAATTGTGAGTTATAAAGTCCGAATTGTGAGTTATAAAGTCAGAATTGTGAGTTATAAAGTCAGAATTGTGAGTTATAAAGTCAGAATTGTGAGTTATAAAGTCTGAATTGTGAGTTATAAAGTCTGAATTGTGAGTTATAAAGTCAGAATTGTGAGTTATAAAGTCTGAATTGTGAGTTATAAAGTCAGAATTGCGAGTTATAAAGTCAGAATTGCGAGATATAAAGTCTGAATTGTGAGTTATAAAGTCTGAATTGTGAGTTATAAAGTCCGAATTGTGAGTTATAAAGTCAGAATTGCAAGTTATAAAGTCTGAATTGTGAGTTATAAAGTCAGAATTGTGAGTTATAAAGTCGAATTGTGAGTTATAAAGTCAGAATTGCGAGATATAAAGTCTGAATTGTGAGTTATAAAGTCTGAATTGTGAGTTATAAAGTCCGAATTGTGAGTTATAAAGTCAGAATTGTGAGTTATAAAGTCAGAATTGTGAGTTATAAAGTCAGAATTGTGAGTTATAAAGTCTGAATTGTGAGTTATAAAGTCTGAATTGTGAGTTATAAAGTCCAAATTGCGAGTTATAAAGTCAGAATTGTGAGTTATAAAGTCAGAATTGCAAGATATAAAGTCTGAATTGTGAGTTATAAAGTCAGAATTGCAAGTTATAAAGTCAGAATTGCGAGTTATAAAGTCAGAATTGCGACTTATAAAGTCAGAATTGCGAGATATAAAGTCAGAATTGTGAGTTATAAAGTCTGAATTGTGAGTTATAAAGTCCGAATTGTGAGTTATAAAGTCCAAATTGCAAGTTATAAAGTCAGAATTGTGAGTTATAAAGTCAGAATTGCAAGATATAAAGTCTGAATTGTGAGTTATAAAGTCAGAATTGCAAGATATAAAGTCTGAATTGTGAGTTATAAAGTCTGAATTGTGAGTTATAAAGTCAGAATTGTGAGTTATAAAGTCAGAATTGCGACTTATAAAGTCAGAATTGCGAGATATAAAGTCAGAATTGCGAGTTATAAAGTCAGAATTGTGAGTTATAAAGTCTGAATTGTGAGTTATAAAGTCAGAATTGTGAGTTATAAAGTCTGAATTGTGAGTTATAAAGTCCAAATTGCAAGTTATAAAGTCAGAATTGTGAGTTATAAAGTCAGAATTGCAAGTTATAAAGTCAGAATTGCGAGTTATAAAGTCAGAATTGCGAGATATAAAGTCAGAATTGCGAGTTATAAAGTCAGAATTGTGAGTTATAAAGTCTGAATTGTGAGTTATAAAGTCAGAATTGTGAGTTATAAAGTCTGAATTGTGAGTTATAAAGTCAGAATTGCAAGATATAAAGTCTGAATTGTGAGTTATAAAGTCAGAATTGCAAGTTATAAAGTCAGAATTGCGAGTTATAAAGTCAGAATTGCGACTTATAAAGTCAGAATTGCGAGATATAAAGTCAGAATTGTGAGTTATAAAGTCTGAATTGTGAGTTATAAAGTCCGAATTGTGAGTTATAAAGTCCAAATTGCAAGTTATAAAGTCAGAATTGTGAGTTATAAAGTCAGAATTGCAAGATATAAAGTCTGAATTGTGAGTTATAAAGTCAGAATTGCGAGATATAAAGTCAGAATTGTGAGTTATAAAGTCTGAATTGTGAGTTATAAAGTCAGAATTGTGAGTTATAAAGTCAGAATTGTGAGTTATAAAGTCCAAATTGCAAGTTATAAAGTCAGAATTGTGAGTTATAAAGTCCGAATTGTGAGTTATAAAGTCCAAATTGCAAGTTATAAAGTCAGAATTGTGAGTTATAAAGTCCAAATTGCAAGTTATAAAGTCAGAATTGTGAGTTATAAAGTCAGAATTGCGAGATATAAAGTCAGAATTGTGAGTTATAAAGTCTGAATTGTGAGTTATAAAGTCAGAATTGTGAGTTATAAAGTCAGAATTGTGAGTTATAAAGTCAGAATTGCAAGATATAAAGTCTGAATTGTGAGTTATAAAGTCAGAATTGCAAGTTATAAAGTCAGAATTGCGAGTTATAAAGTCAGAATTGCGACTTATAAAGTCAGAATTGCGAGATATAAAGTCAGAATTGTGAGTTATAAAGTCTGAATTGTGAGTTATAAAGTCCGAATGTGAGTTATAAGTCCAAATTGCAAGTTATAAAGTCAGAATTGGAGTTATAAAGTCAGAATTGCAAGATATAAAGTCTGAATTGTGAGTTATAAAGTCAGAATTGCAAGATATAAAGTCTGAATTGTGAGTTATAAAGTCAGAATTGCAAGTTATAAAGTCAGAATTGTGAGATATAAAGTCAGAATTGCGAGATATAAAGTCAGAATTGTGAGATATAAAGTCAGAATTGCGAGATATAAAGTCAGAACTGCGAGTTATAAAGTCAGAACTGCGAGTATAAAGTCAAAATTGTGGAGTTATAAAGTCACAATTTTTAGTTATAAAGTCAGAAATTGAGAGTTATAAAGTTGCAATTTTTAGTTATAAAGTCAGAATTGAAGTTATAAGTCAGAATTGCGAGTGTATAAAGTCAGAATTGCGAATTGTGAGTTATAAAGTCAGAATTGCGAGTTATAAAGTCGCAATTTTTAGTTATAAAGTCAGAATTGCGAGTTATAAAGTCAGAATTGCGAATTGTGAGTTATAAAGTCAGAATTGCGAGTTATAAAGTCGCAATTTTTAGTTATAAAGTCCAAATTGCGAGTTATAAAGTCAGAATTGCAAGTTATAAAGTCAGAATTGTGAGTTATAAAGTCCGAATTGTGAGTTATAAAGTCTGAATTGTGAGTTATAAAGTCCGAATTGTGAGTTATAAAGTCCGAATTGTGAGTTATAAAGTCAGAATTGTTAGTTATAAAGTCCAAATTGCGAGTTATAAAGTCGGAATTGCGAGATATAAAGTCACAATTACCTTTTGTATTTTTTGTTTAGTGGCAAAAACAAGCTTCCACAGATTTCACTCACTGCCAGTGATTAAAGGTTTTACACTGCAAAAACCAATGTTAACGTCCAGACCTGTGGCCGGTTGCATAAACTACTTAGACTAGTTTAAAGTTAGTCATCAATTTTATAACTTTTTTTTTTTAACTTAACTTAAAAAAGTAAGACTATCCCTTTGATTAACTGTTAGTTGTTCAAACTAGTTTTAGGACGGTCTAAACATCTGTTTATGCAAATGAAGTAGATAAATGTGTTTTATTAACTTTACATTTTAAAGACCAAAGTTTTTTTTTTTTTTGTTTTTTTACATTACTAACATTTTCATTACAGATTTGAACGAACGTTCACTGGAAGAACTTTGAGAGAACATTGCCAGAACGTTCTTCCAGTAAGGTTAATAGAACGTTCGTTCAAGGTTATCTGGTCTTTACTAATGTTCTCAAAACGTTAGACCAAAAACATTATTTATACATCATTCATGGAATGTTTTTAAATGTTACTAGTAGAACATTCAAAAAAGTAACGTTCCTATATTTGAAGAACGATAATGTTTTGTCAACGTTCACATAACCAAAAACGATTTTAACACTAAAAAAACGTTTTCATAACTCAAAGGGACGAACGGTAGCAAAACATATCTTTGTTAGCTGGATACATATCGGTCAGTCAGATGATATGAACTGGACATTCGGTCATTTGTTGTTCTGTTTCTCCCTCTGGTAGGTTTTACCCGCGAACTCGCTGTCTGTGACGCGCTTCTTCAGCGCGCGGATCTGCGCGTCTCTCAGGCGGATCTGCGCGCGCATCAGCATCAGTCCGTCCTCGTGCAGCTGCAGGATCTCCGACACCGCGGACTCCAGCACTGCCTTCAGCCTGCTCTCAAACATCTCTCCTGGAAGCATTCAAAAGATCCTCACTGACGACCTGGAGCAGTTTATTTCTTTAATGTGAGAAGCTGCGAACAAAAACACTTCCTGCTTGAGCGGCAGCGACCGTAAATACTGGAAGAAACGGGCAGCGGAAATGTTATTTTGCATAATATTAATATTCAATGGATATTAAATATATTAATATTCCATTGATATATATATATATATAATACTCGCATAACCAAGAAAAACATTTTTTTTAAACTCGACGTTTCAGAGAACATTCAGAAATAACGTTTTTATAACTTAAAGGGACTGTAGAACATTTTTTTGTTATCTGGGTTGAGTCATTAAATTCATATTTGTGATAATTCAATCTAAAAAATAACCACAGGAGTCATATTATATCCATCACATTTCTGTTTCGATCAAGTCTATATTTATTTATTTATTTTTTCCTGTTTTGATCAAATCGTCTCAGATAAATCTGCATCATGATGTCATTGAGACGCTGTACGTGCAACGTGAAAACACACTGACATCTACTGGACAAAAGTGGCACTGCATCCCAAAACACAACAAGGCCGAATCAGAATATGAAACCCAAAAGTAAAACAAATTAAATTCCTTTTTAATAAAACAAAATTTCAGCTGTGTGATCAGTTGCTTCATTTAACGAATAAATATTATGTTTATATTTGAATTTACCTATAATTTAGGGAAATATATTCTAGTATGAATCAAATGTGTATCTGTTAAAGAGGAGACATTAATAATTTGATTAGCTTATCACTGTGTGTGTGTGTGTGTGTGTGTGTGTGTGTGTGTGTGTGTGTGTGTGTGTGTGTAGGGTGTTTCTCACACTTCAGCAGGTGTCATTTGCATACATGAATAATGAATGCTGCATCCATTAACACATCACTGGTCGTCTCTCACTGAGACACACATGCAGGTAAACCCTTTGTCTGAATGTCTGAAGGGGGAAGGAAATTCAGTAAGACTTTCTCACATGCAAAACATGCAGCAGAAATCAATTGTTTGACTTCATTATTCAGTCTTCTGATCCACAGGCCTCGGATAATGTGCAGTCTTGCACTTATTGTTGTAATGCACAGGGGGAGACCGGGGTAAGCTGTCACATTGTACCAAAAGTAGGTTTATTTATTTGTAAAAGTAACACGTTGACCTTCTGTGAACAGCTGGGCATGTTGTCACTATTACAAAACAGTGAAACAAAATGCAACAGCAAAAATGTAAGAAAGTTTATTCCTGTGATCAAAGCTGAATTTTCAGCATCATTACTCTAGTCTTCAGTGTCACATGATCCTTCAGAAATCATTCTGATATGATGATTTGCTGCTCAAGAAACATTTATGATTATTATCACTCTTTATATTCTTCTGGAAACCTGTTTTCCTGTTTTTTGATGACTAGAAAGTTCAAAAGAATAGCATTTATTTTAAACAATCTTTTGTAACATAAATGTCACTTTTGATTCATTTAAACGCAGCCTTGCTGAATAAAACTATTATATTTTAAAAACTTTTTTATTTCAGTGACAGTAAAGACATTTATAATGTAAAAACAAAACAAACAAAAGATTTCTATCTCAAATAAATGCTGTTCTTTGGAACTTTCGGTTTATTTCGGTTCATTCTGGTTTGAATATGTTAATGAGCGCGTGTGTAGGCCCCGCCCCTCGAGCGCAGTGCTATATAAGGGCTGCGCGGTTGTTCTCTGCGTCTCTGGAGTGCTGATCGCGTGAGAGACGCATACACGTTACTTCATCTGCCACTACTACTGCGACATTACAGGTAATGTTACCTATATTTCACCGGCTCTTGCTTGTTTCATTCGATGTACGTTTCACTATGTTTACATATCGCGTATTTAAAAGCTTAGCTTATTGATCAGTTTGGCGCGTGTTTGGCCTTCACGACTCGCGCGCTGCTTAAAATGGCGGCGACTGATGGAGATCTTCATCATCCTCATCTGAGATCAACCGTTTTTATCAACTTGAAATATCTTAATCGATACTTTCACAATATAGGGTCGAGTATTTTTGTAGTATAATGCATATATGATGGTCGCGGGTCTGCGCTCGTTATGTTTTATTCGATCATTCGTGTGTTTGTATGGGAGTCTATTGTTTGACCTAGTTTCGCGCGGTGTGCGCGCGGTGACCCAGATCTAGTGCTTTATTAAACAAATCGCACATGAAATATTGAAAACCAATTTTGAGCGCACAACTAAACGCCTCGTTTAATTATTTATTTATTTATTTTTCCATTTTTACCGCCAAGAGCCATAACGCGTTTATTTGTACACTTATATATATCTAAGCTGTGATTTTTAACTTGTTTTATTGATCTATTTGTGTTTGTAGTTCAGAATGTCTGACGAAGGGAAGCTGTTTATCGGCGGTTTGAGTTTCGATACCACCGAACAATCGCTAGAAGACGCCTTCTCCAAATATGGCGTCATCACCAACGGTAAGTCCCGCCCTCTAGCCAATCACAGCCCCGCTCTGCACCCTATGCGCTTTCTGTGATTTACATAAGCAGCTCATTATAATATGCCTCTTTTCAGTTCATGTGGCCCGAAACCGAGAAACCAACAAATCCAGAGGATTCGGTTTCGTGACTTTTGAGAATCCAGACGATGCGAAGGACGCGCTGGAGGGAATGAATGGAAAGGTTAGTTACTGAAACACTTTTAGTTTTGATTTACACCAGAGCACAACAGTCGGCTCTTGAAATAAAAACTAAGTTCTTAAAAAAAAATTTCTTTGCATATTTTAACAAACTTAAAACGTTTAAAGACAAACCTCCAGTGAGTTCTGAGGTTAATCAGTGACTTAAAAAAGAGAAACATACCGTCGTTTTGCATTTTTAACTTATTTTAAAAAGAGCCATGTGTGGGTCAATGACACCACGGTCCTTTTTTTTTTTTTTTTCTGGTGAAAGGCCTTAATAATAAAAAAAACGACGATATGACATGAAAGGCATGTAAGGTAGCACAACTATTTTATTTAATCCTAAAGGTTTTGATTATATTTTGTTACATATAAAGGTATTTTAAAGATTTTTAAGTGTCAAAAGATCATTCGGTTTAACCGTCCAAAGGCCAATACAGCTGTTTCATTTGTTATTAAAATATCTTAATGTAATAAATGCATTTATAAAATTGTGCTGTAATAAACACAAATAAAAAATATCAACATAGTGCAAAATAGTATTAAAGGGTTAGTTTACCCAAAAATGAATTGTCATTTATTACACCACCCGTAAAACCTTCGTTCATCTTCAGAACACAAATTAAGATATTTTAGTTGAAATCCGATGGCTCAGTGAGGCCAGCAATGACATTTCCTCTCTCAAGATCCATTAATGTACTAAAAACATATTTAAATCAGTTCATGTGAGTACAGTGGTTCAATATTAATATTATAAAGCCACGAGAATATTTTTGGTGCACCAAAAAAAAAAAACGTTATGAATCGGTGTATTGAATCATGATTTGGATCGTGTCAAACTGCTGAAGTCACGTGACTTTGGTGATCCACTGATTCGACACGCTGATTCATAACGCCCCGAAGCTTCCTGAAGCAGTGTTTTGAAATCGGCCATCACTATATAAGTCGTTATTTTGTTTTGGTTTTTATTGCACAAAATATTCTCGTGGCTTTATAATATTAATATTGAACCACTGTACTCACATGAACTGATTTAAATGTGTTTTTAGTACATTAATGGATCTTGAGAGAGGAAATGTCATTGCTGGCTACGCAGGCCTCACTGAGCCATCGGATTTCATCAAAAATATCTTAATTTGTGTTCTGAAGGTTAATGAAGGTCTTACAGGTGTGGAACGACATGAGGATGAGTAATTTTAAAGAATTTTTGGGTGAACTAACCCTTTAAATTTGTGTAGAAGTCATTGCTTTATGAGAGAATGAATTTCATTGATGTCATTCGTAGTAACCAATATAAAGGGACCATTTTAGATCAAGTCATGCGCTTGGTATCATGTGACAGGATGTGACTTCATTCAGACACCTGCAAAGGACCACATGGTCAGGAAGCAAACTAACACTTAACTATTTGAAAAACTCATGTTTCCACACACGTGTCCTGAAACATCAGGTCATTCGGTACAACTGCTATAAAACATGGAACATGTTGTAAAATTTTAAAACTTGTATTAAATATAAAATGTTTGACTGTCCTTTTGCTAGCTAGATATCAGCCTGTTAGCATTGCTTGAAAATGTTAGCACTTGGTATAACTGAAAATTTGGTTAAAACGAATTACTTTTTTTGGTGACAAATTTTGTCCTCCTTGTGATAAGCAGTGCTAATTGACTATAAACCACATTATCTTATTAACACTTAATAAAATTTCAAAATGAATTATTTTTTTTTTTTTTTTTTTTTAAGCACACTTTTAAAAACCTTATTCATCAATGACAGCCATAGTGAAAAACTACACTTCCCATGATGCTGTACAGAAGATTTCACCTGAGTTTTGAGATTAGTGATGGGTAAAATACTTTAGGGAGCAAAAAGTGTCTGTTCACTAATGCACTCTGTTTTTCCTGTGTAGTCTGTGGATGGCCGAACGATCCGTGTGGATGAGGCCGGGAAGGGCGGTGGCGGCGGTGGCCGCTCTGGTGGTGGATCCTACAGAGGTGGAGGAGGGGGAAGAGGAGGTGGGGGTTTCTTCAGAGGAGGCCGAGGAAGAGGAGGTTCGAGAGGTGCTGATCTCTCAAACTGTACAACTGATGTGTCAGGTTCTCAAAGTCACAGTGCCATAATGTCTTGATCTCTAAAGGCGGTGGCGGCTATGGAGGAGGAGACCGCGGTTACGGCAGCAGCGACCGTAGTTATGGAGGAGACCGAAGCTACAGCGGCGGATACAAAAGCGGAGGTGGAGGAGGCGGTTACTCCTCCGGAGGGGGCGGCGGCTACAACAGAGACAGGTGTGTTTAGTACAGATCCTATGTAACTATGAAACATTTTTGACTTTAGATCGCAACTCTAAGACTTTTTGATATTTGACCGCAACTATATGACTTTTTGATATTTGACCGCAACTATATGACTTTTCGATATTTGACCGCAACTATATGACTTTTTGATATTTGACCGCAACTATATGACTTTTTGATATTTGACCGCAACTATAAGACTTTTCGATATTTGACCGCAACGATAAGACTTTTCGATATTTGACCGCAACTATATGACTTTCCGATATTTGACCGCAACGATAAGACTTTTCGATATTTGACCGCAACGATAAGACTTTTCGATATTTGACCGCAACGATAAGACTTTTCGATATTTGACCGCAACTATATGACTTTTCGATATTTGACCGCAACTATATGACTTTCCGATATTTGACCGCAACGATAAGACTTTTCGATATTTGACCGCAACGATAAGACTTTTCGATATTTGACCGCAACGATAAGACTTTTCGATATTTGACCGCAACTATATGACTTTTCGATATTTGACCGCAACTATATGACTTTTCGATATTTGACCGCAACGATAAGACTTTTCGATATTTGACCGCAACGATAAGACTTTTCGATATTTGACCGCAACTATAAGACTTTTCGATATTTGACCGCAACGATAAGACTTTTCGATATTAGACAGCAACTATAAGACTTTTCGATATTTGACCGCAATTTAAAAATAAAAATAAAAATACTATGAAACCATAGTATGTGAATCGGTTGATCTGTTGCATGAATCTGCCCCAGAACAAAATTAATCATTTCAGGCTTTATTTTCAAGCCTTTTATGGCCCAGTTTCGCAGACAGGGCTTAGATTAAGCCAGGATTAGTTCAATCAGGGCATTTAAGTAGCTTTTATAAACGCGCCTTGAAATAAAATAAGTATTACTGGTGAGTCATGACACAAAACAATAGCAGTGACAAGTGACATTTTAAGATTTAAAGCTAAAACTGCTCAAACATGCATTTTAGTCTGGGACCAGACTCGAGCTTTGCTTTGAGGATGTTTGAGTGTTCTCGCTCAAGATAAACACAGGAATAACCAGTTTTAATAAGTGTGGTGTTTTTCTCACATGTTGAAGGTGTTTTTCTGTCTCTGTGTGCAGGAGTTCTAGTTATGGCGATCGAGGCGGCTCTTACAGAGATAGCTATGATAGCTATGGTACGTATTAGCTTCCTGGGCTCTACAATCCCCATACAAGCATGTCGGCTGTCCTTGTGCCGCCGTAGACTGGTAAAACAGGCTTTTCTTGAGTTTCTACAACTGGGGCGAATTAGTTGTCATTTTTACAACTTTCTTTTTTTTCTTTCTTTTTTTAAATGGGTCATTAAAACACAAATGCTTCAAAATACTACGGTTTTTAATTTGGATCGAAAGCTTCAGGACCACCAATTTGATCTCAAAAAAAGAAAAAAGAAAAAAATCATCCGATCATCTCCATTGGAGGAACGGTTGCTCTTTCTCTCATTCTCCAGATCGCTCGAAGCGACCCTGTTTTCATGTCTTTGGTTGGTTTAGTGGGTTGGTTAGCTAGAGGGATTTTCTGTCTTAAACCTGTTGAGATTCTTCAGTGTCTTGATGTGTGATACTTCCTCCTCAGCTGTAACCGAGTAAAACCCAAGACCCGACACGACACTGGCCGAGCGTTTCTAAAGACTCATGGATCTATTCTTGGATTTGTTTTGTAGCTGTTCTCCCTGTTTCTGTTCTGTTCTTGTACTTTGAGAGAAAGGCCGTTTCTGAACGAATGTGTTCATGTTACACGAGAAGAGCGCCAACGACGGGCTCCTCTTCTGCCTCGTTTGACACCTTTAAACGTTGCATTTGTCCATGCTGACCAACCTTCACTGTCACTGTGTAGCCAATGTGGGTCCCTTTGCTTCTATGGGGAGTATAGAGTGTGTTTGGTCCAAGAGCCTCCTCTGTTACTATTCTAATACTGTTCCAGTGCAGCCGCTGTCATTTAAGAGAACGGCTCCTTTTGTTAGCTCTAAGGCAATGATTTGTCCATGTCCAGTATCCAAAAAGTGAATTCCTTTCAGACTGGTGACCGCTGCGCAGCTGGAGCGTCCGGTTCTCGAGGCTTGCGCTGCCTGAGGTCTCTGTCTCTGCTCTACGCCTGCTTTTTAATCATGGACTCTTGACCTAATATATAAATATATATATCAAATATTTACTTGAAAAGAGAACCAGAAATTGTTAACAGTACACTCCAGAACTGGGAAAAAAATCCTTGTGCTCTTGTTTTCTTTGTATCAGAATTTGACTCACTATTTTGTTTTAATTCTTTTATTTTTTTGCTCTTCAATTGTGGCTTCATGGAGCCTATTAAACGAAACAATTTGTTCAAACGCTTTGAATTCTGTTGTGCCTTTCAAAAAATATACAAGTCAAGATGGGAAAGAACATGAGGATTCTGTGCAGGTTCACCATAAAAAGAAATCAGATATAATAATCGGGGCATTAAACAATTTTATCATGGTGATTTTTAGCTCATTCTAATGTTTTAAAATTCAAATCATGTGTACAGCATTAAAAATAACGGTAACACTTTAGCATAAGAATGCATTCACCATTAACTACGGCTTTTCCCTTAAACTCCTAATTTACTGCTTTAATAGTAAGGTAGTTAAGTTTAGGTACTGTGTAGAATACGGTCATGCAGAGTAAGGTATTAATATGTGCTTAAGTACTAATAAACAGACTATATTCTAGTAATATGCATGCTAATAACTGGCTATTAAGCAACTAAAACCTTAAAGTGTTACCAAAATAACTTGCATATTAGCTGATTTAACCCCTTAACTGTCACTGTCCACTATAGGCTTTTACTAAAGATACTGTTTTAAAAAATAATATTGGCAAACTATCATTTGAAAACTTGCACTCTATAGTTTTCATATTTGGTGACTGATTTTCAATGTAGATTAGAGGAACAATAATTTATCAGTTTGCAAAAAAAAAAAAAAATCCATATTAAGGCATTTTCAGACCTTTTTATTTTGAGACAAACATAATCATGAAAGTTTGGTAGAAACCTCAGTGATTCATTGCAAGAGTTCAAAAGATATCCATTCAAATTTATTTATTTATTTTTTGAGAAGGTCTGAAAATGTTTTAAATATAAAGAGGGGGGTAAAAAAAAAAGATGGGTTCGCCATTTATGATGCGGTGGTGAGCTGTAATGCACGTTCTTTTTGTTTATTGGAGGTTGAATTCAAATTAAGTTCTGCCAAGCTGATCATAGTACCTCTGAATAGGATGTCTACTTCATAAAATGTGAGAAGTTATGGAAAAATATGGTTCCGATCACTCTAACCATATATATGATCAATAATGGAGCTTGAATGTCCTCTTGTGAAAAAGTTTGGTACTGCGCCAAAACATCTTACTGAAAGCTCATTTTTTGAGATATCAACTTATAATTTGGAACACAGCTTGTTCACATTTTGGGCTTTGATTTTACAAAATATGTTAAACTTCAAGAATTTATATAAAAAATATATTTTTACTAAAACTTTTTCTCTAACTTTCATAATTTATTCAATAATTTGCCAAATGTCAAAGTATTCTTGAGTTGCAACCATTTAAGTTTGGATAGTGCATTTTCATGTTTATGCGGGGGGAGGGAAGGGATGACGCTTAAGGGGTTAAATGCAGATAATTTTATAATTTAGCACACCTACTCGTTCTAATTACTGTATCTGTTTTTGCATTATAGTTGTGCGTTAAAATATTAAGTTGCAGCTGACTAAAATGCAGAGAATTAGATTTAATTGTATAATTTACACTCGTTCTTATTCTTATTGCTCTTGAATTTATTTTTGCATTAAGTATTAAATTGTAGCCGATTTTAAGAAATTAAGTCGTCACTGCATTTTTGTTTTTGCATTATCATTTATCATTTAAAAATACTTTAAATTGTAGCTGAATGCACAACTATAATGCAAAAACAAGTAATTAAAATGAGTGGATGTGCAAGATATAATTTTGGTGCAGGTTGTTAATTGTCTTTAGTGTCACAAAGCAAGAGCATATTAAACATCTCAGATGTAAGATTAATTTTCTAGTTGATTTAAGTGTGACTTTAAGACTTGAACTAGTTTATCATTAGGAAGCACATGATGTCTTTAGAGGGTGAAGATTTTGATGCATTTCAAAGAGTTTTTGATGTCACATTTCCTGCACATTTATAACTAAAACCATGTTGAGGTAGTTTTGAAGTAAACAAATATCAACTCAAACTCCAATTGGATCCCAAGAGTTTGTGTTTGGCTTTCAAGACTAGTTGAGTTTAGATCATTTATTAAAGGTTTACTCCCTGCAGTTTACATTAAACTAAATTAAACTTTTCCAGGTGTGTCAGAATCTCAATTTAGACCCTAAGTTTAATGATTAATGGACTTGCTAGTTTGTCCATAAGTGTAAGTTCTTAAGTGTGTTTCACCCAATGCTTCGTTGAATCCAAGCGCTCCGCTTCTGTAAAGAGTGGAGTGAGTTTCCTCAAACCTGGATCATGAAGCGTTGCACCTACCGAAGCGAATCCTGAAAGCTCTGGCTGCTCTGTCTCTCTCTGGGCTAGTTCATGTACGGAGATACAATAGCCCTGTGTCCGTGAGGTAACCTTCCTTTGCTCTCATCTTTAACTGAGTTTTATTTGTTGCTCTCAGAGACTCTAGGATGCCTTCACAGGCGCACATGTTAAATGTGGTTTCAGTTGCGTCTGCATGGTGTCGTATAGCTCTGTGACGCTTCCCTGAAGTCTTGCACCTCCAACTGAAGAGACGACAGATACTGAGAATTAGATTCACTCATTTCTCCCCATGCATTGTCAACCATTCTAGAAAGTCCTTCAAAGTTTAGGCTCTGCCCGGCGTCTCATCAGACGCACGTAGTTCAATTTGTGAAACGTTAGAGCTAATTTGATTTGATTTTTAGTATTGTTTTTGAGACTGTAGTTCTGTGCTAATATGCCAGTCCTGACTTTGAGTGGTTAATTTTCTTCCTTTGGTTTTATTCAGGTTAATTTCTGATCAGAAACCGTCTCGTGTTTGAAGAAGGTCAAGGCTGTTGAACGATGTTTTTTACCCTGAAAGTAATGGGTGAGGTTGGTATTACGGTTTCCATTGATTCAACATCATCTGATCTTATTACTGATTTAATGTGGAGATGTTAGAATAGTGCCTGATGTGATTTTCCTCTGGTTTCAGGTGAAGATGATGGACTGAAGATGCTGATGATGATGGAGGCTCATTAAGTGTACTTAAATGTGCACTTATATTTTATGACGACGTCTAAGGAGCATTATTTTTTTTTCCCTGTTGTTTGTTCATGTTAAGATTGTGTCATTAAAAAGATATGAATGTTAAAAGTGCAGATTTTACACTGCATCATAAAACACTCCTGAAAGAGTAAATGTTTAAATGTCATGTTAGAAATCTTGCTGTTTTGAGGAGCAACATTTTAGTTTGGACAAACTTTATTCAGTAAATGTAACACTGGAAGAACATTGGCTGAACATTTATATTTTAATAAAATCCAACATTCACATCACTCTTGTTGAGTTGTTTGTGGCACTGATGCTGATGAACTTGATCACAGCTCCACGACAGAATCTGTTCCAGAGAACTTGGGCAAGTTCAGCTCGTACTTCTTCTGGATGTCGTAGGGCAGGAAGCGTCCGGCCAGGAAGTGAGATCCAGGGAAGCTCAGGGCACATCTCTTGGGAGTCATCAAGGAAACCAGAACTGCAGGACTGATTCCCTCCGAACTGGATTCATCGGCGTCCCAGCCTGCGGATACACACAATATAAGTGGCTTAGAAGAAAAGTGGTTTTATATAGAATCTTAGTGTTCTAGATTTAGTTTTAAAGAACTCTTATTGCCAAAAAGGTTCTATAGTGTTCTTGATTCAGTTTTTAAAGAACCTTTAATGCCAAAATGGTTTTATATAGTGTTCTAGATTCAGTATTAAAGAACCCTTTATGCCAAAAAGGTTCTATAGTGTTCTTGATTCAGTTTTAAAGAACCCTTAATGCCAAAATGGTTCTATATAGTGTTCTAGATTCAGTTTTAAAGAACCCTTTATGCCAAAAAGGTTCTATATGGTGTTCTAGATTTAAAGAACTCTTACTGCCAAAAAGGTTCAAGGTTGTTTTATTTATATAGCACATTTAAAAACAGCAAGCATGGCTGACCAAAGTGCTGAACAATAAGGCGAAGGAAAATAAAAGAAAGTACAAAGTGAAACGTACATTCACACAATATACTCATACTGAATTAAAAGCTAAAGAAAAAAAGTAAGTTTTAAGAGAAGATTTAAAAATAGTTAGAGACTGTGCCGATCTGATATAGGCCGGGAGACTGTTCCACAGCCTGGGGCCAGCGATAGCAAAGGCTCTATCACCTCTCTGCTTTAATCGCGATCTGGGGACACAGAAAACTCTCTTATCACCAGATCTCAGATTTCGAGTGGGATTGTAGGGGTGGAGTAGCTCAGACAGATAGCTTGGTGACTGGTTATTTAGGGATTTAAAAACAAAAAGAAGAATTTTAAATTCAATTCTAAAATGTACAGGTAACCAGTGCAACGATTTTAAGATTGGGGTAACATGATCAAATTTGCGTTTTCTTTTGAGAAATTTTGCAGCAGCATTTTGCACTAGTTGAAGACGGGCAATAGAGGATTTGGACATACCATAATAAAGAGAATTGCAGTAATCAAAGCGAGATGTAATAAGCGCATGGATCGCAATCTCTAAGGTTTTTTCGGAGAGCGAGGATCTAATATTCGAGAGGAGACGTAGCTGAAAAAAACAAGAACTAATTACAGAGTTTATTTGTTTTTCAAATGTGAAGTTCTGGTCCCAAAAAACACCTACGTTTTTAATGCAGGATGAGGTAAAAGGAGTAAGGTATTTCAGGTCGATGTTTTTGCTCCCAGAGCTCTGGTGGGGACCAAAGACTATAACCTCGGTTTTTGATTCATTCACAAACAAAAAAATTTGAGAGAACCACAATTTCACTTCATCTAGGCATACAAAAAGAGATTCCAGAGCAGCACTTGAGTTACGTTTCAGGGGTAAATAGATTTGGGTATCATCTGCATAGCAGTGAAATGATACACCATGTTTTCTGAAGATGGAGCCCAGAGGAAGTAAATACAGAGAAAAAAGAATAGGTGCAAGAATTGAACCCTGCGGTACTCCACAAGAGAGTTGACTAGGTGATGAAGAGAAGTTACCTAATCTAACAGAGAAGCTTCTATTTGTCAAATAAGATTTAAACCAACTGAGGACAGTTCCCTGAATGTCCACAGAACTTTCCAGACGGGACAGGAGAATTTTATGATCAACTGTATCAAAAGCCAAGGTTAGGTCTAAGAGTATCAAGATCACAGATCTATAGTTCTATATGGTGTTCTTGATTCAGTTTTTAAAGAACCCTTAATGCCAAAATGGTTTTATGTAGTGTTCTAGATTCAGTTTTAAAGAACCCTTAATGCCAAAAAGGTTCTATAGTGTTCTTGATTCAGTTTTAAAGAACCCTTAATGCCAAAATGGTTTTATATAGTGTTCTTGATTCAGTTTTAAAGAACCCTTAATGCCAAAATGGTTTTATATAGTGTTCTAGATTCAGTTTTAAAGAACCCTTAATGCCAAAAAGGTTCTATATGGTGTTCTTGATTCAGTTTTTAAAGAACCCTTAATGCCAAAATGGTTTTATATAGTGTTCTAGATTCAGTTTTAAAGAACCCTTAATGCCAAAAAGGTTCTATAGTGTTCTTGATTCAGTTTTAAAGAACCCTTAATGCCAAAATGGTTTTATATAGTGTTCTTGATTCAGTTTTAAAGAACCCTTAATGCCAAAATGGTTTTATATAGTGTTCTAGATTCAGTTTTAAAGAACCCTTAATGCCAAAAAGGTTCTATAGTGTTCTTGATTCAGTTTTAAAGAACCCTTAATGCCAAAATGGTTTTATATAGTGTTCTTGATTCAGTTTTAAAGAACCCTTAATGCCAAAATGGTTTTATATAGTGTTCTAGATTCAGTTTTAAAGAACCCTTAATGCCAAAATGGTTTTATATAGTGTTCTAGATTCAGTTTTAAAGAACCCTTAATGCCAAAAAGGTTCTATATAGTGTTCTTGATTCAGTTTTAAAGAACCCTTAATGCCAAAATGGTTTTATATAGTGTTCTAGATTCAGTTTTAAAGAACCCTTTATGCCAAAAAGGTTCTATAGTGTTCTTGATTCAGTTTTTAAAGAACCCTTAATGCTAAAATGGTTTTATATAGTGTTCTTGATTCAGTTTTTAAAGAACCCTTTATGCCAAAAAGGTTCTATATGGTGTTCTTGATTCAGTTTTAAAGAACCCTTAATGCCAAAATGGTTCTATATAGTGTTCTAGATTTAGTTTTAAAGAACTCTTACTGCCAAAAAGGTTTTATAGTGTTCTTGATTCAGTTTGTAAAGAACCCTTAATGCCAAAATGGTTTTATATAGTGTTCTAGATTCAGTTTTAAAGAACCCTTAATGCCAAAAAGGTTCTATATGGTGTTCTTGATTCAGTTTTAAAGAACCCTTAATGCCAAAATGGTTTTATATAGTGTTCTAGATTCAGTTTTAAAGAACCCTTTATGCCAAAAAGGTTCTATAGTGTTCTTGATTCAGTTTTTAAAGAACCCTTAATGCTAAAATGGTTTTATATAGTGTTCTAGATTCAGTTTTAAAGAACCCTTAATGCCAAAATGGTTCTATATAGTGTTGTAGATTTAGTTTTAAAGAACTCTTACTGCCAAAAAGGTTCTATAGTGTTCTTGATTCAGTTTTAAAGAACCCTTTATGCCAAAAAGGTTCTATATAGTGTTCTTGATTCAGTTTTAAAGAACTCTTTATGCCAAAATGGTTGTATATAGTGTTGTTGATTTAGTTTTAAAGAACCCTTAATGCCAAAAAGGTTCTATATAGTGTTCTAGATTTCAGTTTTAAAGAACCCTTTATGCCAAAATGGTTTTATATAGTGTTCTAGATTCAGTTTTAAAGAACCCTTAATGCCAAAAAGGTTCTATATGGTGTTCTTGATTCAGTTTTAAAGAACCCTTAATGCCAAAATGGTTCTATATAGTGTTCTAGATTTAGTTTTAAAGAACTCTTACTGCCAAAAAGGTTCTATAGTGTTCTTGATTCAGTTTTTAAAGAACCCTTAATGCCAAAATGGTTTTATATAGTGTTCTAGATTCAGTTTTAAAGAACCCTTAATGCCAAAAAGGTTCTATATGGTGTTCTAGATTCAGTTTTAAAGAACCCTTTATGCCAAATAAGGTTCTATAGTGTTCTTGATTCAGTTTTTAAAGAACCCTTAATGCTAAAATGGTTTTATATAGTGTTCTTGATTCAGTTTTTAAAGAACCCTTTATGCCAAAAAGGTTCTATATGGTGTTCTTGATTCAGCTTTAAAGAACCCTTAATGCCAAAATGGTTCTATATAGTGTTCTAGATTTAATTTTAAAGAACTCTTACTGCCAAAAAGGTTTTATAGTGTTCTTGATTCAGTTTTTAAAGAACTCTTACTGCCAAAAAGGTTCTATAGTGTTCTTGATTCAGTTTTTAAAGAACCCTTAATGCCAAAATGGTTTTATATAGTGTTCTAGATTCAGTTTTAAAGAACCCTTAATGCCAAAAAGGTTCTATATGGTGTTCTAGATTCAGTTTTAAAGAACCCTTTATGCCAAATAAGGTTCTATAGTGTTCTTGATTCAGTTTTTAAAGAACCCTTAATGCTAAAATGGTTTTATATAGTGTTCTTGATTCAGTTTTTAAAGAACCCTTTATGCCAAAAAGGTTCTATATGGTGTTCTTGATTCAGCTTTAAAGAACCCTTAATGCCAAAATGGTTCTATATAGTGTTCTAGATTTAATTTTAAAGAACTCTTACTGCCAAAAAGGTTTTATAGTGTTCTTGATTCAGTTTTTAAAGAACCCTTAATGCCAAAATGGTTTTATATAGTGTTCTAGATTCAGTTTTAAAGAACCCTTAATGCCAAAAAGGTTCTATATGGTGTTCTTGATTCAGTTTTAAAGAACCCTTAATGCCAAAATGGTTTTATATAGTGTTCTAGATTCAGTTTTAAAGAACCCTTTATGCCAAAAAGGTTCTATAGTGTTCTTGATTCAGTTTTTAAAGAACCCTTAATGCTAAAATGGTTTTATAGTGTTCTAGATTCAGTTTTAAAGAACCCTTAATGCCAAAATGGTTCTATATAGTGTTGTAGATTTAGTTTTAAAGAACTCTTACTGCCAAAAGGTTCTATTGTGTTCTTGATTCAGTTTTAAAGAACCCTTTATGCCAAAAAGGTTCTATATGGTGTTCTAGATTTAGTTTTAAAGAACTCTTACTGCCAAAAAGGTTCTATAGTGTTCTTGATTCAGTTTTAAAGAACCCTTAATGCCAAAATGGTTTTATATAGTGTTCTAGATTCAGTTTTAAAGAACCATTAATGCCAAAAAGGTTCTATATGGTGTTCTTGATTCAGTTTTAAAGAACCCTTAATGCCAAAATGGTTTTATATAGTGTTCTAGATTCAGTTTTAAAGAACCCTTTATGCCAAAAAGGTTCTATAGTGTTCTTGATTCAGTTTTTAAAGAACCCTTAATGCTAAAATGGTTTTATATAGTGTTCTAGATTCAGTTTTAAAGAACCCTTAATGCCAAAATGGTTCTATATAGTGTTGTAGATTTAGTTTTAAAGAACTCTTACTGCCAAAAAGGTTCTATAGTGTTCTTGATTCAGTTTTAAAGAACCCTTTATGCCAAAAAGGTTCTATATAGTGTTCTTGATTCAGTTTTAAAGAACTCTTTATGCCAAAATGGTTGTATATAGTGTTGTTGATTTAGTTTTAAAGAACCCTTAATGCCAAAAAGGTTCTATATAGTGTTCTAGATTTCAGTTTTAAAGAACCCTTTATGCCAAAATGGTTTTATATAGTGTTCTAGATTCAGTTTTAAAGAACCCTTAATGCCAAAAAGGTTCTATATGGTGTTCTTGATTCAGTTTTAAAGAACCCTTAATGCCAAAATGGTTCTATATAGTGTTCTAGATTTAGTTTTAAAGAACTCTTACTGCCAAAAAGGTTCTATAGTGTTCTTGATTCAGTTTTTAAAGAACCCTTAATGCCAAAATGGTTTTATATAGTGTTCTAGATTCAGTTTTAAAGAACCCTTAATGCCAAAAAGGTTCTATATGGTGTTCTAGATTCAGTTTTAAAGAACCCTTTATGCCAAATAAGGTTCTATAGTGTTCTTGATTCAGTTTTTAAAGAACCCTTAATGCTAAAATGGTTTTATATAGTGTTCTTGATTCAGTTTTTAAAGAACCCTTTATGCCAAAAAGGTTCTATATGGTGTTCTTGATTCAGCTTTAAAGAACCCTTAATGCCAAAATGGTTCTATATAGTGTTCTAGATTTAATTTTAAAGAACTCTTACTGCCAAAAAGGTTTTATAGTGTTCTTGATTCAGTTTTTAAAGAACCCTTAATGCCAAAATGGTTTTATATAGTGTTCTAGATTCAGTTTTAAAGAACCCTTAATGCCAAAAAGGTTCTATATGGTGTTCTTGATTCAGTTTTAAAGAACCCTTAATGCCAAAATGGTTTTATATAGTGTTCTAGATTCAGTTTTAAAGAACCCTTTATGCCAAAAAGGTTCTATAGTGTTCTTGATTCAGTTTTTAAAGAACCCTTAATGCTAAAATGGTTTTATATAGTGTTCTAGATTCAGTTTTAAAGAACCCTTAATGCCAAAATGGTTCTATATGGTGTTCTAGATTTAGTTTTAAAGAACTCTTACTGCCAAAAAGGTTCTATAGTGTTCTTGATTCAGTTTTAAAGAACCCTTAATGCCAAAATGGTTTTATATAGTGTTCTAGATTCAGTTTTAAAGAACCCATAATGCCAAAAAGGTTCTATATGGTGTTCTTGATTCAGTTTTAAAGAACCCTTAATGCCAAAATGGTTCTATATAGTGTTGTAGATTTAGTTTTAAAGAACTCTTACTGCCAAAAAGGTTCTATAGTGTTCTTGATTCAGTTTTAAAGAACCCTTTATGCCAAAAAGGTTCTATATAGTGTTCTTGATTCAGTTTTAAAGAACTCTTTATGCCAAAATGGTTGTATATAGTGTTGTTGATTTAGTTTTAAAGAACCCTTTATGCCAAAAAGGTTCTATATGGTGTTCTTGATTCAGTTTTAAAGAACCCTTTATGCCAAAATGGTTCTATAAAGTGTTCTTGATTCAGTTTTAAATATGCCAAAAAGGTTCTATATGGTGTTCTTGATTCAGTTTTAAAGAACCCGTTATGCTAAAATGGTTCTATATAGTGTTCTAGATTTAGTTTTAAAGAACTCTTACTGCCAAAAAGGTTCTATAGTGTTCTTGATTCAGTTTTAAAGAACCCTTTATGCCAAAAAGGTTCTATATAGTGTTCTTGATTCAGTTTTAAAGAACCCTTTATGCCATAAAGGCAGTTTTAAAGAACCCTTTATTTAGAACCATTTATATAGTGTTCTTGATTCAGTTTTAAAGTAAAGTACCCTTTATGCCAAAAAGGTTCTATATGGTGTTCATGATTCAGTTTTAAAGAACCCTTTATGCCAAAAAGGTTCTATATAGTGTTCTTGATTCAGTTTTAAAGAACCCTTTATGCCAAAAAGGCAGTTTTAAAGAACCCTTTATTTAGAACCATTTATATAGTGTTCTTGATTCAGTTTTAAAGTAAAGTACCCTTTATGCCAAAAAGGTTCTATATGGTGTTCATGATTCAGTTTTAAAGAACCCTTTATGCCAAAAAGGTTCTATATAGTGTTCTTGATTCAGTTTTAAAGAACCCTTTATGCCAAAAAGGCAGTTTTAAAGAACCCTTTTTTTTAGAACCATTTATATAGTGTTCTTGATTCAGTTTTAAAGTAAAGTACCCTTTATGCCAAAAAGGTTCTATATGGTGTTCATGATTCAGTTTTGGTTCTATATAGTGTTCTTGGTTTAGTTTTAAAGAACCCTTTATGCCAAAAAGGTTCTATATGGTGTTCATGATTCAGTTTTAAAGAACCCTTTATGCCAAAAAGGTTCTATATAGTGTTCTTGATTCAGTTTTAAAGAACCCTTTATGCCAAAAAGGCAGTTTTAAAGAACCCTTTATTTAGAACCATTTATATAGTGTTCTTGATTCAGTTTTAAAGTAACGTACCCTTTATGCCAAAAAGGTTCTATATAGTGTTCTTGATTCAGTTTTAAAGAACCCTTTATGCCAAAATGGTTCTATATGGTGTTCTTGATTCAGTTTTAAAGAACCCTTAATGCCAAAATGGTTCTATATAGTGTTCGTGATTCAGTTTTAAAGAACCCGTTATGCCAAGTGTTCTTGGGCCTCATTTATAAAATGTTGCGTAGAAACCGCCCTACACCATCCTGAAAATATAAAAAAGAAGAGGACCCAATGTTGAGCCCTGTGGTACACCTCTTTCTTGAATAAATAAATAAAGAAAGAAAGAAACAAAGAAAGATTCTATATAAGGAGAAATGTCTTAAATGATTGTATAATACTTTCATGTATGTTTTTTTTTTCTTCAAAATTTTCTACCAATAAAGTGTTGAGCTGTTTAATTTTGAAAATTGTATTAAAATTAAAATGCATAAAAATTAAAAAATTAAAAAAACTAAATGCATAAAATGAATGATGGGAACTCCTAAAAGGTTCTATATATAAGAAGCAGCTGACAGAACCCTTCTTTAAGATTCCATATAGAACCTTTTCTTCTAAGAGAACAGGCTCTTATTGTGAGGAACTGGCATTTTCTTGGTCTTTGCAGTCTTTGCACCCGACGCTCATGCGAAAGGGAGAAATTATGAAGGTAAATGTGGCTTCTGTAGGTGTGGAACATGTTCATGGAAAAACTCACCACTCCAGTTTGTAAATGAACTGGTTCAGTACCTGACGGGATGTCCAGGCTGGCGATTGGGACTTTGAGTCCTCGTAGAGTCTGCAGGATGCTAGTCAACGGCTCATCGATGGCCTTCAGTTCGGTTTCTGGACCCAGAACCGCGTCCACAACCACGTTATATGCGTCATTGATTAGTTGCACCTTCAAGAGGAAAACCAGCAAAAGGTGTTTTAGAATATTACTCTTGATTATCTGTGCAACTAAAAAGAGTATAATGCACTGATTAACTTCACCTGACTTTATTTGTTCAAAAGATGCCTGTTAATGAACTCTGAACACGAACAATGAACAATTGTATTTTTATTAAATAACATTAACCAAGGTTAATAAATGTTTTGCTCATTGCTAGTACAATGCATTAACTAATGTTAACAACTGAGTGCTACTGAGATTTACATTAAAAAGTAAACTCTGAACATTACAACAAACTATGACTTTTATTTAGATAACATTAAGAACTGAAGTTTGTTCTCATTTCATTTTCCTAAACTGGTGTGTCGTGGTTTAGTGTGACCTCGGTGGGCAGGTAGGACAGGAACGGCAGGTCCATCCGCTCGCACTGCACCGTCAGGTCCTGATGCAGGCTGTCTGGGGAGCGTTTGGGACTGAACACTGTGGGAATGTATTCCTGTCAAACACAGAGATCCATCAGTCACCAGAACCAGGAATCAGGTTTGGGAATGGAGCGGGTCAGAATGATCATGGATTATAGCTCAAGCGTGTGGTGCGTTGACTCACAAACACATGGAGATGTCGGGCACAGGCCAGTCCCACGCAACCGTTCTGATCCGGTCCACAGATCACCAGCACCGTGGGCTGCCGCTTCTCCAGAGACGACAGCGGGAAGGCCTGCGAGAGAATACTGATAGTCAGCTGTCACCAATAATAATTACAAAGAAACAGCAAGTGATGCATTGAATCAAATGTGACATTGAAGTATAAAGACGGTGGAGTCTGTGTTCTTAAACCTAAAGATGCTTTATCGGCATCTACACAAGAAAATACTATTTCAGTCTTTCTACTTCAATTCGATTTCTTACTTGACAATTCTTTATAATTATTTGTGAAATTAGAAATTTCTGAGTGAAAACTGACAAAAAGTTGGTGCAGGATTTACTTTCACTCAAAAACTGTCACAAATAATGACAAAGAATCGGCAAGTGATACATGAGAAATTCTGAAAAACAAGAACAAATATCTGCCAACGGAGTCAGAAAAATAAACTTCATTCAAAGAGAAACCAAGATTATTATCCTGACTCCATTGGCAGATATTTGTTCTTGATTTAAGCACAAACTGATACATTTTTTCACTGAACAAGACTTAATATCTTCAGTCATTTAGCTTCTCCAGTAAATGTATCTTGATTTGGAATCATTAAAGTCTCGTCCCTGCAGACCTTTGCGATGGCGGTCGCACACGCGTGTCCCAGTATCTCCGTCAGCTGTTGCCGTCCGAAACGATAATCCCTTAGCAACTCCGTCTCCATGGCAACTGCCTCCTCTTTACTGCAAAACATGATAAATAAATGACTTGAGATGAACTCTAAAAATATACTAGTTTTATACATGACTGATGGAAGTTAAACCTGCAAGAGATATTCAAGAGATTCAGCAGATTGATTTGAATGTATGACATCTAAAATCACTGATCATCATCATTCGGATGTCTTTGCTTCAGGACGCCTGTGGCACTCCTGATCCGCTGCCCTCCTGTGGTCAGGGTCGATAGGGAATGCCTGGGACGTTTGGCTCCACAGTTCCTGAACTCATGCAGGGAATCGATCTGACAACAGATCCTTCCACCCAGGAGCCGAAACATCAGATCGTATCATCACATTCACTTCAGCGTCTTGAGATTCAGCTGAAGATGGAACGTTTCCCTCGTCTGTCTACAGCATTAAACATTTGTACCGCTTTTGAAATCATCACACCTGATAGACAACACTAAAAACACTGAAACAATGAAAACACTGAAACACTGAAAAACTGAAACACCAAAACAATGAAAACTCTGAAACAATGAAAACACTGAAATACTGAAACACTGAAAATGTTGAAAAACCGAAACACTGAAACAATGAAAAACTGAAAATACAGAAAACCTGAAACATCGAAAACATTAAAACACTGAAAAACCAAAACAATGAAAACTCTGAAACAATGAAAACACGGAAAACAATGAAAAACAAAACATGGAAAACACTCGGACATTGAAACAATCAAACATGTGAATATAGACACATTGAAACATTGATATAATGGAACACTAAAATTACTGTGAAGCTGAAACATTGAAACCTTGAAACATTAAAAACATTGAAACACTGAAAACACAGAAAATACTGAAACACTGAAAAACCGAAACACTGGAAACACTGAAACACTGAAAATGCTGAAAAACTGAAACACCAAAAACACTGAAACAATGAAAATGCTGAAAAACTGAAACACCAAAAACACTGAAACAATGAAAACACAAAAATACTGAAATAATGAAAACACTGAAACATTGAAAATACTGAAAAACCGAAACACTGGAAACACTGAAACACTGAAACACTGAAAATGCTGAAAAACTGAAACACCAAAAACACCGAAACACTGAAAACACTGAAAATGCTGAAACATTGAAACACCAAAACAATGAAAACTCTGAAACAATGAAAAACAAAACATGGAAAACATTGGGACATTGAAACAATGAAACGTGAATATTGACACATTGAAACATTGATATAATGGAACACTAAAATTACTGCGAAGCTGAAACATTGAAACATTGAAAACACTAAAAACATTGAAACACTGAAAACACAGAAAATACTGAAACACTGAAAAACCGAAACACTGGAAACACTGAAACACTGAAAATGCTGAAAAACTGAAACACCAAAAACACTGAAACAATGAAAACACAAAAATACTGAAATAATGAAAACACTGAAACATTGAAAATACTGAAAAACCGAAACACTGGAAACACTGAAACACTGAAACACTGAAAATGCTGAAAAACTGAAACACCAAAAACACTGAAACAATGAAAACACAAAAATACTGAAATAATGAAAACACTGAAACATTGAAAATACTGAAAAACCGAAACACTGGAAACACTGAAACACTGAAACACTGAAAATGCTGAAAAACTGAAACACCAAAAACACCGAAACACTGAAAACACTGAAAATGCTGAAACATTGAAACACCAAAACAATGAAAACTCTGAAACAATGAAAAACAAAACATGGAAAACATTGGGACATTGAAACAATGAAACGTGAATATTGACACATTGAAACATTGATATAATGGAACACTAAAATTACTGCGAAGCTGAAACATTGAAGCATTGAAAACACTAAAAACATTGAAACACTGAAAACACAGAAAATACTGAAACACTGAAAAACCGAAACAATGAAAATATTGTTGTAGAAACTATTTTTTATGGAAGCTTTTTTTATGCCATGGAGTAAAATATAAAAAAGTTAATTACAACTTTATATCTTGCAATTCTGACTTTTTCAGCTCTGAATTGGTCACAATTACCTTTTTATTATATTATTCTGTGGCAGAAAAGATCCATAGAAATTGCTAGTAAATTTCACAATTAATTATGAAGAAGTGGCAAGTAGTACATTAAACTAAATGTGAAATTTTGAAGTTGAAAAACTGAAATAGTATTTTCTTGTAAAACTTACACTGGCTGTTAAAAGTTTGGAATATTTAAGACATTTTAATGTTTCAAAAATAAGTCTCTTCTGCTCACCATTTATTTGATCAAAAATACAGTAAAAATTGTAAAATATTATTACAGTTTAAATAGCTGTACTACATGTGAATATATAGTAAAATGTAATTTATTCCGGTGATCAAACATGATTCTTCAGAAATCATTCTAATATGATAATTTGCTGCTCAAAAAACATTTATGATTATCAATGTTGAAAACAGTTCATATTAGTGTGTAAACCGTCATACATTTTATTTTTCAGGATTCTTTGATGAATAGAAAGTTCAAAAGAACAGCTTTTATTTGAAATAGAATCTTTTGTAACATTATAAATATCTTTACTGGCACTTTTGATCAATTTAATGTTAATGTGTTACATTTATTTTTTAAATATTACCCCAAACTGTTTTCAACATTGCTAATAATCATGTTTCTTGAGCATCAAATCATCATATTAGAATGATTTCTGAAGGATCATGTGACACTGAAGACTGGAGTAATGATGCTTAAAATTCAGCTTTGATCACAGGATATAAATTACACTTTACTATATATTCACATAGAAAACAGCTGTTTTACATTATAATAATATTTTTACAATTTTTACTGTATTTTTGATTAAAATAAATGCAGCTTTGGTGAGCAGAAGAGACTTTCACAAACATTTAAAAATCTTACCAACATTTGACTGCCAGTGTAGAATTATTCCTGTTATACATACAGGATTTTGTTGTTTGTCTGCACTATTAATGTTTAGTTCTCAGTATGAATGTGAATGTCTCAGTCTGCGCAGAAGGAAGTAAAGGATCAGAAGGATAAGAAGCGGATTAAAGCTTCGGTCTCCCGCTCGGATCTGGAGCTGCAGGAGACACAGCAGATCCATCATGGACATATGTCTGATTCACTCTAAAAAATGCTGGCTTAAAAACAACCCATGTTGGGTTAAATATGCAGCAGGTTGGGTTAAAGGGCACCTATTATACCCTCTTTCACAAGAGTCTCTGGTCTGGTCAAGTGTCTGTGAAGTTTCATCTTAAAATACCCCACAAATTTGCCCCTATTTGGGGGTGAGCAAAAACATGCCTTTTACTATATTACTATATTGCTGGCTAAAAAAATAAATCCAAAATTGGTTGAAAAAAATGGCTGGGTGAAAACAACCCAATCACAGGGTTTGTCCATATTTAACCCAGCATTAGAGAGTTCAACACCAAACACTCCAAACAGAAGCGCCTGACTTCATATAAGCACATTACACTGTTCCAGAATATTAACCTCACAGCGACAGTAAACAGAGTCAGGAATGTTCATTCAATCTTCAGTTCCCTCAGAAAACATCAGATACTTCACAACCGGCTGGGAATGTGCAGAAAACATCTTTCATGAGTTCCTGGAGAATTTTCACTCTTGTAAAGAGACTTTGGCAGTAATAAACGCAAGACGAACTGCTTTAATGAGCCGTTAAACAACCGCAGGACTCATTTTCTGTGTGTTCTTGAGCCGTAAACCAGCTTATAATACAAGAAAATAAAGCAGTTCTAACAGTCAAAACAGCTGAAGAGAGATAAATACACTGCAAAAAACTCAGTGTTTCTGTCTCGTTTTCCAGCACAAATAACTAAACATTCTTAAATCAAGATACATTTACTGGAGAAGAGAAATGACTGAAGATATGAAGACTTGATCAGCCAATTTTGGCCGATAACCGATAACCGATAATTCTTTATATTTGAAAGCCGATAACCAATATATTGGCCGATAAGAGCCTGATTACAAAAACAAAAGTTTCACCATTAAATCCATGTCCCAAGATCACAATTATAGTGTTCTCATTATAATAACATTAAAAATGAATCGGCCGATACCGATATGATGGCCGATATATCGAGCATCCCTAGTCTTGTTTTCTAAAAAATGAAACAAGTTTGTGCTTAAAACAATGGAGTCAGAAAAATAATTTAGTTTTCCCTTTGAATTAAGTTTATTTTATAACCAAAACCATAAAAAAAACCACATTTTTTGTTACTTGAAATAAAATAAACATTAATTGAAATTAAATAAAGTATAGAACAATTAAAGCTTATTTTAATTCCAAGGCAAGATTTCTTTTTTTTTACTTGATGTACTAAAATTGCAAAACTAATATAATTGAACTGAACATTAATTGAAATAGAAAATTAAACTGAATAAAATTAATAAAAAAAAAACCTATATAGACATTTAAAAAAACAACAACTAAGAAATAAAATCAATAAAACTTATAAAAATATCATCTGAAATTTTAAACTAAAATATATTTTTAAAAAAACTAATATAAAACTGAAATTATAGAACAATTTAAGCTTATTTTAATTCTTTTTTTTAACTTGATGTACTGAAATTGCAAAACTAAAACTGAATAAAATTAATTAAAAAAAACTATAGACATTTAAAAAAACAATAAATCAATAAAACTTCAACTAAAATTAAAATAACATCTGAAAATTTTAACTAAAATATATATTAAAAAACTAATATAAAATATAGCAAAGATATAAACTAATTCAAATTATTAATAAAAACTAAAACAGTATCTCAAAGATAATAAAATAACACTGGCTTTAAGCACAAACTCACTTAATTTTGATGCATTTATTCAGAAAACAAGACTTAAATATATAAAAACAGTAAATATATCTTGATTTAAGAATGTTTAGATATTTGTACTGGAAAACAAGTGTGTGTGTGTGTGTGTGTGTGTGTGTGTGTTACCTGAGATATCTGGGCGCTTCCACACACTCCTGATTCCTGCTGTTCATCTTCACTGAAGTAAAAACAAGGTCTGAAAGAGTTTCAGTGTTTCAGTTCTTCGAGTCTCTGCTCAAGATGTGAGAAGATGAAGCTCGTAATGTGAGAGTCTGTCACGCAGAGGACCAATCAGAGAGCAGGAGGAGCTGGAGGAGGCTGTTGATTGGCTGATCGGATTCTTCACACTGAACTGAGAGAATCGCACATCTTCATCACACACTGAAGCGCAGGTGTGTGTTCACATTATAATGTGTCTGTGAACCCTGTTAATACACTGTGTGTGTGTGTGCACTGACGGAGCCTTCATGCAAATGTGACATTTACAAGTATTATTATTAAAAATGAAACGAGGAATTGTTCCTCATCCTGTGGAAATGCAAATCCTGAACAATGTTGTTGTTGTTGAGAAGCAGAAGAGCGAAACAGACTCCAGATCTGTGTTTGTCTTTGACTAAAGTTTGTTTCATGCAAAAGTACATAGCAAAAAGGTATTTTTCTGTATAGTGTTTCTGTCTTGTTTTCCAGCACAAATATCTAAACATTCTTAAATCAAGATACATTCACTGGAGAAGAGAAATGACTGAAGATATTAAGACTTGTTTAATGAAAAATGCATCAAAATGAAGTGATTAAAACAAGAAGAAAACAAGTTTATTTTTCTGACTCCATTGGCAGATATTTGTTCTTGTTTTAAGCACAAACTTCATTTTGACACATTTTTCATTAAAAAAAGATGCATCCAGTAAATGTATCTTGATTTAAGAATGTTTGTGCTGGAAAACAAGACAGAAGCACTGAGGAAGAACAGTTTTTGTGCAGTGTATCTGTTCATTCACACATATATATGTCTGAATGTGATTCAAAACATCAAAGCGAGAGTCATTTACTGTAAAGAATCATCTGACAGACAGAAGTTTGATCTGTTAAACCAGTGGATGTAGTGTTGAGCATGAAGACGGTCAGTGTTGTGTTAGTGGATGATGGTTAATGTGAACTTGACTTCATTCATCCACTGAAACATGAAGAAAAGTGACTGAAGTGATCAAAATCAATTCATCTCATGGCTGGTTTCGTCCTGCAGATCATGTGATTTGAGTCCACTTCTTTATATTGGTTTATGATTGATTCATAAACATTCATCAGTGTTAACTGTGTAAAAGTGTACAGCGTTCAGGAGTATCCAGTGCAGAAACGACTCAAACATGAACCAGTGTTAATTTAGTGTCTTTGATATAATATTATAGTTTTTGAGTTTTTATTTTTTATATATTTGCTTTCATTTTAATTTTAAAGTTTGTGTGTATATTTTTGTCCAAGTTAAACTACACAAACATGAGAAACGCTGCTCTGGCAACTAACTAGATGAAATGCGTTTAGTTTTAGTTGCGATGGTAAAAACAGTCCTTTAACGTCTCTAATAATGTTTAATCTCACAGCTCAGATATCTGCTGCTGACAGACTCCATATGATGATTACAGTATATAATCAATAACTAATCAATAAATGATGAACACACTCACAGCATCATTCAAATGGACACAATTAAACTCCGTTTTTAACCAAAGTCAAAGGTGTTCAAAGCTTCATATGAAATAAATGAGCAAAAATCCCCCCCAAAAATTCTCCTAATCATTTCCATGCACTGGAAGATCTTTGTTTCCATGGTGATTCAGAATAAATTGTAACACTTTATAATAAGGTTCTATTTGTTAACATTAATTTAACGATATTAAACTATTTTTTAATTCAATTAACTAAATGTACAATATTTTTAGTTTGATAATGTTTAATACATTTTTTTTAATAGTTTATTTAATATTTTGCATTTTTAGGGGATTTTAATGGCACTAAATTATATTTATGGAATAGTTATAATCCATTTATTACCTGTTAACCACTGTTTGAGCACAAACCTGAAAATTAAATTTCCACATTAAAAATTGAAAATTAAATTTCCGTCATAAATCTTGAATGCTTTGGATAACAGACTAATGTTCGGTTATTATTGCTGAAGTGAAAAGTTTAAAAAGTAAAAAAAATATATATATATATATATATATTTAAGATTTTTATTATGAAAAATGCACAAAAATACTCTTTAAATTTTATATGAAATATATATTTTCCAAAATATGTTTTACATTAGAACTGTGAGGAAATTTAAACAAGTTGTGCTCCAAATGTGAGGTTGATATCTCAAGAAATGAGCTTTCAGTAAGATTTAGTTTGGGCGCAGTACCAAACGCTTCCACTAGATGAGATTCGTTTCCCATTTATTTCCAATGCGCTCGTTTTTGACTGCGAACAATACGAGTGTGACTTTTTTTCAGCACCATTTAACCTTTTCAAAGCATGTCCATGATGTTTTTTGTGATCGCATAGCAAGTTCCGATAAAGTAAAAAATTCTAAAAATACAAAACGTAAATTTTAGGTAAAAAAAGTGACCAAAGAGAATTTTAGAGAGGGTTAGTGGACAAACATGAACAAACAATGAACGGTTTAACTATGGGACTGTTTACACGACACCGTTTTCAACTAAACGCGGAAAACTATTTATGCGTTTTGACCGTTCATTTACACGACCTGAAAACACAAACTTTTGAAAACGGGTTTCAAAGTGCAAGTTTTTTGAAAACGATACCATTATCGTCTCTGTGTAAACTACAAAAATTAAAGTTTGTGAAAATGGTGACGTCATGCGCATGCGTGTTACGTGTTCAGGCGCGTAGAGTTTCTTTACATCGCCATCTACTGGTCTGACAGCAGAATACAGTGTTTTAGTCGTTTTCACGGATCCGTGTGAACGGGGATCGATTTGACAACATTGTCATCTGTACACGAAAGATGCAAAGGAAAAACTTCTGTTTTAGTACATGGTTGTCATGTAAACGTATCCTAATGTTAACGAAGATGAATAAATACTGTAATAAATGTAATGCTCATTATTAGTCCATGCATTAACTAGTGTTAACTAATGGAACCTTATTATAAAGTGTTACCGAATAAATGCAACACCATAAATAACGAGGAAAGACACAAGAGCATTTGAGAGGAAAGTAAAGATATTTAATATGGAAACATTTACAATGTGAACAAAGAAACACGCACACGTCTCCAGGCAACAGCGCAGAACGGGATGCTGGGATAGCTGCCGTCTACACGTACCACTGGAAGCCAAACTTCTTCTGGAGCATCTCCTCACGGGGTCGAAGGTTAAAGAGCTCCTCTGTGACCGGAGGAACCCAGCGGTCTGTGTGGAACGCCTTCTCTCCGACCTGAGACACCAGAAGACATCAGCGCTTTAAAGACCAAAAACTCTTTCCTGTGAATGAACTCAATGATCGTGACTGAAGCTCATGCATCATGTGATCACGTTCATCATCTGAACACAGAAACCCAATAAAATGTGTCAGAACCTTCCAGCCGGGAACGTCCTTCATGATCACAGCTTCCTCCTCCAGGTTCTCACGAAGCATCCGTAACGTTCTGGAGGAGGAACAAACACAAACCTCAACATTAATCAGCTTTTCTGAACACCCCTGTCTGTCATTGGTCAGTCTGTCACACAGTCCCGCCCCCAAACTCACGTGAATGGTCAAGGCAGAAGGTGACAAAGTAAACATACTAATTCATGCTAGCAACATGCTAAAACTTACTAACAACATGCTAATTCATGGTAACAATGTGCTAACTTATTAGCAACATGCTAATATTAGTGTTAAAGCTTACTAACATGCCAATTCATGCTAAAACGTGCTATAACTTACTAACATAATGTTAAATCATGCTAGAAATGTGCTAAAACATGCTAGCAATGTGTTAAAAATGTACTAACAACATGCTAATTCATGTTAGCAACATGTTAAAACTTATTAACAACATGCTAATTCATGGTAACAATGTGTTAACAATGTGTTAGCAAAATGCTAATATTAAAAATGTGATAAAACATACTAGCATCATGCTAATTCATTCTAAAACGTGCTAAAACTTACTAACATGTTAAATAATGCTAAAAATGTGCTAAAATTTACTAATGACATGTTAATTCATGATAACAATGTGCTAAAACTTACTAGCAACATGTTAAGTTATGCTAGCAATGTGTTAAAACTTACTATCAACATGTTAATTCATGCTAGAAATGTGCTAAAACATTAGCAACAAGCTAATTCATGGTAACAATGTGTTAAAACATACTAGCAAACATGATAATTCATGCTAGAAATGTTAAATGTGCTAAAATTTACTAACGACATTAATTCAGGATAGCAATGTGCTAAAACTTACTAGCAACATGCTAATTCATGCTAACAATATGTTAACTTATTATCAACATGCTAATGTTAGAAATGTGTTTAAGCTTACTAACGACATGCTAATTCATGCTAGCAATGTGTTAAAACATTAGCAACATGTTAATTCAGGATAGCAATGTGTTAAAACTTACTAGCAACATGCTAATTAATGCTAACAATATGTTAACTTATTAGCAACATGCTAATGTTAGAAATGTGTTAAATCTTACTAACAACATGGCTAATTCATGCTAGCAATGTGTTAAAACATTAGCAACATGTTAATTCATGATAGCAATGTGCTAAAACTTACTCGCAACATGCTAATGCTAGAAACATGCCTGCAACATGTAAAATCATTTTAACAATGTGTTAAAATATGCTAGCAACCTACTAAAACATGTTAACAACATTTGATCGATGTATACAAGTATCTTCAAACTTCAAGCTTTTCAAAGTTATTTCAAACTTGGCTTTGTCAAGCCAACATCATAGTTGGTGTTTAATCTTTCACACGTGGCTTTGCTGGAGTTGCTCATGTTTAGAGAGCGTCATACGTTTGCTCAAAGTCACGAAAGGCTGTAAAGGAAAGGTCGTGCAGAAAGCCCTTATATGGAAATTGTGTGGGCGTGTTTTATGCAAATGACTAACCTTGAGCATGCGAATGCTCATTTAGAAGACTACAAAAACACTTTGCTGTCATCAAGTCAATTAATTGCATAAAGAAAAATGTTATATATATATAGCTTTTAGAAAATAATTTCCATATTTTGAAATAAGTTTCAGTCTAGAAAGCAAATCTGAGGAGTGGGTCTGATTCTCACCGTCGGTCCTGTTCGGCCTGCAACAGCGGCAGTAATGCGATCCTAGCCTCCAGCTCCTCGATCTGCAGACGTCTGTGATGGGAAGAAGAAAACAGTCAGTGTGAGGGACTCGACTCGCAGACGCTGAAGAGCGGCGCGACGAGCCTCACCTGCGCTCACGGTTCCAGCGGAAAAGCCTCCAGTATCCAAACACCAGGATCCCGACGCCGATTCCAAACATACTGTAGCCTGGGAACAACAAATCACTGACTTACATTTGATGGGTTAATCACCGATCTCGATTCAAACACCCGTGACAGACAGCGATTCGTCTGTCAATTAAATCAAGTCTGATCACGCGACCATCAGATCTGGTTCTGGGCCAGAGACTAGAACAGTCTTTTCAAGTAAATTTATGCTAGCAATGTGTTAAAACGTATTAACAACATGCTAATCCATGCTAGCAATAAATTAAAATATGCCAACAACATGCTAATTCATGTTAGTAATGTGTTAAAACTTACTAGCAAAAAAGCTAAATCATGCTAACATGTTAAACTTATAAACAACATGTTAATTCATGCCATCAATAAATTAAAACATGCTAACAGAATGCTAATTCATGTTAGTAATGTGCTACAACTTACTAACAATATGCTAAATCACGCTAGCAACACGTTAAAACTTACTAGCAACATGGTAATTAATGCTAGCAATGTGTGAAAATTTATTCACAACATGCTAATTCATGCTAGCAATGTGTTAAAACTTACTCGCAACATGCTAATTCATGCTAGCAATGTGTGAAAACTTAATGTGTTAAAACTTACAAACATGCTAATTCATGCTAACATCATGTTAATTCACGCTAGCAATGTTTTAAAACGTACTCGCAAAATGCTAACTCATGCTAGCAAAATGGTAAAACTTACATGTTAATTCATGACATCAATAAATTAAAACATGCTAACAACTTACGAACAACATGCTAATTCATGCTAGCAACGCGTTAAAACTTACTTGCAACATGCTAATTCATGTTTGCAACAATTCATGGTAACATGCTAAAACTTACAAATGACGTTAATTCATGCTAGCAATAAATAAAAACATGCTAACAGCGTGTTAATTCATGCTAGCAATTTGCTAAAACTTACTAACATGCTAAATCACATTAGCAACATACTAAAACTTATTAAAACATGCTAATTCATGTTTGTATTGTGTTAAAACTTACTAGCAACATGTTAATTCATACTAGAAATGTTAAATGTGCTAAAATGTATTAACAACATGTTAATTCATGCTAGCAATGTGCTAAAACATTAGCAAAACATGCTAATTCATGGTAACAATGTGTTAAAACGTACTAGCAACATGATAATTCATGCTTAAAATGTTAAATGTGCTAAAATGTATTAACGAAATGCTAATTCATGCTAGCAATGTGTTAAAACATTAGCAAAATGCTAATTCATGGTAACAATGTGTTAAAACTTACTCGCAACATGCTAATTCATGCTAGCAACATGTTAAAAGAAGCTTGATGCTTCAAATAAAGATTGTATCAATAACATCATTACACCAGTAGGTGGCGACAAGTGACTGTGTGTCAATGATTCACTCAAGTGATTCGTTCAAAACACTGATTCATCCAGTAATGAAACAAGTGAAGTATTTATGAGTGAGTCATTGAATCAACACGTTTTTTTAAATAACAATTCATTAAAATTACACATTTTAATCAGACTGCAGCAATTAACATGTTGTCAGAACCTCTAGTAAATTACATGTTATTTTGTTTAATTGTTTGTTCAGAATCGCGATCTCTGTTGTGATTCTCAGTTTAGTGAATCAATCACACACAGCTGGAGTTTGAACTCACTAAAGCAAAATTCAAACTGTTCCATTACAGTAAATATGATTAAACATGATCATCAGTGAGTCTGAGCTGATCAATAACAGAACAGATGGTGATAATGAGGTCAAACTGACTCTTTAAACGAGATTAAACCCTTCAGATGGTGTCGTTTGTATCAGAATCGGTGTGTTTGAGATCATGATGACCAGCTGAACTCTGTGTGTTTAATGAATCCCACGCTGATCATCGCGTTAAATCTCCTCACGGACGCACGTACCGGACAGTCCTCGTCGCGGCAGGTTCCTCCGGTAATCTACGGGACCGTATCCTCCGGGCGGAGGCATGTCCTGCTTCACCTTGGACGCCGCCATCGCTCCGTCCAGCGCCGCTCAGCTCGCGTCTTCTTCGGCTGCGGCGAGTGTGAACGAGCGCTGCTCTCTAGCGCCTCCTGCCCGCCACACACGCGCACTGCGGGACGAATGAAGGCCGATGAAGAACAGCAGTCAAATCATTTTATCGCGTGTGTGTGCTGCTTTGCTGAAGAAACCAACCTGGTTTAAAGAGGTTTTGGAGCAGTCAGCCTCCAGTTTAAACCCGCAAACCAATAAAAGAGGTTTATTTAGCAGTCTCATTGCTTTCATTTAAACACTGTCCATAACTATATAATATCGGAGTGTCTATTTATATCAAGTGCAAATAATGTCCCTTGTTAGCAAACGCTATTTACACTAACTCACGTATTATTAACCCTTGTGTGGTCTGTGTTTGGGGTGGACACTCAGAGTCTTTGGGGTCTCCAGGCAACAAAATTTAATTTTGTAACAAAATAATTTTTTTTTTTAAACAAATGTAATTTTACTGTGTTTATTAATGTTTTTACTCCACATGTGTGCAGTTTTTGGAGGATTTATCATATTTTTAAAAATATTTTTTTTTTTAAATAGGTTTTTATACAAAAACAGCTTTTTATATAAAATTGACTGTATAAAAGACCCACATTTCTAACTTTCATTCATGGGGATAACATGGATAATTTGACATGGTTTAGTGTGAGATTTTTGTCCATCTTTTGAAAAATGCAGTTTTAAAAGTAAAAAAATGATCACTTTATCCAGTAGATGGCAGCAGAGCTCCACTATTTGCTGTTTGACTGACTGAAAGACATCTTTTCACAAGTGTTTTCAGTTGGATTCATATCTAAATATTATGAAATCACAATTATAACAATAAAAATTACTTTTTGTCAAAGTTTAGTATTTTTTGCACTGAAAAGAAAATATCAGTTTTTCAATACTGTTACATTATAAGACCCCAATTAGAAAATGGACAAAATTCATCCTCAAAATCAACATTATTGAAAAACTTTTTTTTCAGTACAAAAAAATACTAAACTTTGACAAAAAGTAATTTTTATCGTCATAATTGTGATTTTTATAACATTTAGATATGAATCAAATTGAAAAACACTTGTGAAAAGATGTCGTTCAGTCAGTCAAACAGCAAATAGTGGAGCTCTGCTGCCATCTACTGGATAAAGTGATAATTTTTTAACTCTTTTAAAACTGCATTTTCCAAAAGATGAGCAAAAATTCCACACTAAACCATGTCAAATTATCCATGTTATCCCCATGAATGAAAGTTAGAAATGTGGCTCTTTTATAAAGTAAATTTTACATAAGCTGTTTCTGTATAAAACCTATTAAATCCTCCAAAATCTGCACAAATATGAAATAAAAACATCCTAAAAGAATCTAAAAAGACCCTATAAGGGTCTCGACGCGGGTTCGAATCCGCCTTTTGCCGAGCTCACTCTTCCCATGACTAATTCAAAGTTATAATTTAATAGTAATTTAAAGTTATATAATATATACATTGTTAAATGCCACAGACAAAACCAAGTTTTCTTATTATTATTGTTAGTTTGTGGCTAGATATGACAACATTCAGAAGTATTTGTGTATTCTGATGAGATGAACAATGAATCGCAAACATTTTATCTGATGTGAGATGAAGGTGAAATCCATCAGGAATCAATGCAACTGGAATCATGATTTCATGGGTTCATAAAACACTGAAACTGAATGAAGATCTCCAGGCAATGAAAGGGTTAAAGTTTTTATTACAGGAACAAAGATCAATCTAACAAACTGTAACTTTGTACATGTTGCAGGAAATGCGTCACTCTGTATCTGTTCGTAACCCTGAAAACAAAACAAAATGACAAACCCTTTGGTGACATCATCCGTTCAGTGGGCGGGAACATCATGAATATTTAAACCTAAACCTCACGGGCCTATAGGAATAATGCTTGAGGTTTAGTGAGCACAGATTAACCAATCAGAGCTGGACATTCTTCATCATAGTCATCATCATTAGATGTTAAATGTGTCTCAGATGCTTTAAACAAAATCAGCAGCTCATCAAATAATAATCTGAGGATACCAATGATCTTTTAATTAAAGCAGTTATTAATGGAATCATCTCAGAAACTATTTGAAGCAACTGTTTAATATTTATATATATAGAGAGAGAATCCACAATATAATCCTTACTGACTGCAAAAATATGAACAAATGTTTGAAACTTCAACTGACTCAAAACTCAGAAAACTAATTAATTTAGACAAACTATGAGTTGCGACAATTAAAACAATACAAATCATAGATGCGTGTTTGGGTCAAACGTGTGACGACAAACATCCTTCAACACACTCGTATAATTTAACAGTCAAAGAAATCTAAATAAAAAATAAACACACACACAAACACAAACCCTGAACGCGCCTCGTTCGCGTCCATCAGTTTGTTCCGTGATGTTTTTGGTTTGTTTTCAGTCTTTTCCTCTTGTTCTGAAAGAGTCTTTTATATTTGCGGGAGCAGAAGTGATCCGGATCCGGTTCAGTACAAACTCACCCGTGAGAGTGAAGAGCCCTTGGATGAATAAACCTGGAGAAGCGGCTCAGCGCTCCGGCGTGAATCCCAGAGCTTCACTTCCTTACTTCCAGGTGTTTGCGGGCTGTGAGACGGAGCGAGACGGGATCATGTCGAGCAGATACTCTCTGTGACGCTCCACCGCTGACGACGACGTCTTGTGCACCGACAGGCTGGGGTTCACGTAGGCCATCGTCACACCTGCCACACACACACACACACACAAAATTATTTAACCCCGTTTGTGTCCATGAGGGATCGTTCTCAGATCGAAACTACAAAACTTTAATTTGAAGCAAAAATGTATTTGAAAATCAGACAGAAAGACTGAACTGTGAAAGAGCTACAATCCCATGAAGATATAATCCACTTAAAAACCATGGAGAAATATAAAATGTTGATTATATCTATAGAAACAATATATTTGAAGTTTATTGCAAAATATGCATGAGTTGGAAACATCTTGAAAAAAAATATTTTTCCACAAATTTTGTATGTATGCAAATTGTATAAAATCCAAGATACACATTTCTAGTAATTGTGCAGTTAATTCTCATATTGAATTTTCAGAAAATTTTCCCCAAATTTGTCACTACCGAAACACAATCTTAAATAATTTAATAAGAAGGGTCACATTGACCTATTAAAAATTTATTTTTTGCTATTTTTTAAAAAAAAAGTTTTCACAGGTAAATCAATAACAATTACAATTTTAACAATATTTCAAGTGTGATTTATGAGATTTGTTGTATTTTGAATCTGATCTTTCTTTGTAAAAGTCATAAAGTTTATCAAACTGATTTCAAAGTGAAGGATTCATTAGTTTGAATAAACATTGAACCAAACACTATAATAACATCTTAGCTGATCATTCAATATACTTTATTTCTGACAAAACATCACGTTTCAGTCGTGACAGTAATGTGTCGGTAGTGACCACATCACATGACACAATTTAACTCACATACTAAAACATTAAAACACTAATTATTTGCATAACTGTGCTAAAATTGTGTTTATTTCCCCAAATAAATGATTATGTTCCCTTTTGTCACTACCAAAACAATGATGTCACTACCAAAACTTCACCACGTTTCGGTAATGACAATTTTCGACATTTTTGAGCCGCTCAATGATGATGATCAGCACATGATTATCTAACACAGTTCTGAACAGTTGAACACACATAAAAACTAAATTTTATGTAATAACACCCAAAAAAGTTTGCTTAATTGCAGAAAAAGGTGTTTGTTAGTGACGTTCATTAAAGCTCCACAGATTTTCACTTTTGAACACATTTAACTCAGAATGATGATCTATCTGCTGTGAAAGAGAGGCTGTGAAATATATTGAAAATCTATTTTTGATTTTTAAAAAATTGAAGTAAAAAAAAAAAAAAAAAAAAAATATATATATATATATATATATATATATATATATATATATTTATATATATATATATATATATTTATTTATTTATTTATTTATTATTATTTTTTTTTTTTTACTTCAATTTTTTAAAAATCAAAAATATATATTTTTAAAAACAACAATGGAAGAAATAGCAAAAATGACTAATATTTTCAGTTGAAATCTAGTGTTTAGGGTTCAGGACAGACTCCTCCCAATTGAAAGTACCCAATAAATGATGATTTTTAATATATTAATCTTACTGATATTTTAAATATTATTGTGGGATTCAACAGATAATTACGGAAGAGGATTAGGGCCAAGCAATAATAAAAAAATAAAACCATCTCGAGATTAAAGTTGTTAAATTTCGAGAAAAAAGTCGAGATAAAATGTTGAGAATAAAGTCATTAAATTACGAGAACAAATTCGTTAAATTATGAGAACAAATTTGTTAAATTATGAGAACAAATTTGTTAAATTACGAGAACAAATTCGTTAAATTATGAGAAAAATGTTAAATTTCAAGAAAAAAGTCGAGATAAAATGTTGAGAATAAACTCATTAAATTATGAGAAAAAAGTTGTTAAATTACGAGAACAAATTCGTTAAATTACGACTTTGTTCTCATAATTTAATGACTTTTTTCTCATAATTTAACAACTTTAATCTCGAGATGGTTTTATTTTTTTTATTATTGCTTGGCCCTAATCCTCTTCTGTAGATAATAGAAGGATCTTAATAAACATCTAAAATTTGAATACTTAAATGCCTTTTAAATGTGTTTTATGGGACAGCAGTTTACACCAATTCTCTAGAATCACCCATATACATGTTTTGAGAGTGAAAGGAGACCGATAATAATAATATGAAAATAATATGACATTATTATTATTATTATTATTATATGACAAATATAATAATATAAATAATATGATAAGATAAAAAAAATACAAATATGAAGATAATAATAAATTGATATGATATTACAATAATATGAACATTAATAAATTAATATGATGTTATTATAGAATAAAAATAATAGTAATAAATTATATGAAAAAAATAATGTGATAAAATGATAATATATGAAAAATATAAATAATATATTACAATAATAATAATTTAGATAATATTCAAATAATAATGTGATAATATAATATGATAAAAATAATAATATGATTACAATATGAATAACATGAAAATAATGTGATATAATATTATAGAGCTAAAGAGAACTCTGATTGGTGGAATTTTCTGCACAGAATCATGGGTAATGCAGTTTTTCAATTCTGCTGTTAAACTTGATTATTTAAAAAAAAAAAAAAGTTGAAATAATGCAAATAACAAAAGCATAAAGCATCGATTAACACCCTCGTAGCTCACAGTAACTCATGAACTCTGACCCTGAAAAGCGTTTCCCATGTGACTTTAAAAAAATATTCTATATTCTAAAATATTTCTTTTCCCCCCTGATTGGTTATTGTGGTATTTTGGGCGGTTCCTGAGGTCTGATTGACAGCACACCATCCAGACTGGGAAATAAATCAAACCCAAATAATTATATTTAGAAAAAAAACTACTAAAAATGACAAAAGCACAAAGTTACTAAAAAATGAACTAAAACTGAAACGAAACCTGAAAGCATAAAAACAAATGAAGCGATCATCGTGTCGTCGAGGAGTTTTGACCAGAATCTACCTGCTGCGCCGCGGCTCTGCTTCCTCCAGCCGGAGGAGGTCATGGGGTCGGCGCTCCTGCTGCTGCCTCTGCTGACCTTTGACCCCTGATGCACTGCATGCTTACCTGGCCTGTTGACCAGTGCGGCGGCCGCCACTGCGTTCTGCAGTTGAGAGGAGGGCGAGAAGGAGTGCGGGACGGCGCGTATCCCGGCCGCGGACTGCTGCACGCTACGGGACGACGGAGAAACCTGGAGGAAAAACATCTGCATCATTTCCTGCCGAACAAACACAGCCGGCTTCACACAGCGGTGCAGCGACGCCTCACCTGTTTGATGGCTGCAGGGTGGCGGCTCATCGTCTGCTGCAGCGAGCGCTGTTTCACCCCGTGAGCAGAGGAGGAGGAGGAGGAGGAGGATGATGAAGAGGCAGGGGGCGTGGCCTGCTGCAGGATGCGCTGCTCGATCTCCTGCTCCTGCTGGAGCGCCTTCACGAACGCCGCCTTCAGCCGATTGGTGTGCTCGGCCTTCAGGACCTTCTTGTGATTGGACGACATGCACTGCTCACACATCGTGGCTCCGCCCTTGTCTTTGCGCCAGCGGCAGGTGAAGTCCGTCTTACACTGAGAGCAGCAGGACGGCTCTCCGGCGCTGACCACTAAACCGGCGTACAGACCCTGTTTACCTGAGACACACACACACACACACATTAATATTATGAAATATGAATATTCTCTCGGAATGTGAATATTATGAAAAGAATATGATAACATCACTATATGATTATTACTATACTACTAATAATAACAACATGAATACTATGAAAACAATATTACAATATAATAATAATAATAATATTAATAATATGAAAACAATATATCACAATAATATGAATATTATGAAAATATTATATGATAATAATATAAATATTATGAAAACAATATTTTATTATGATCAAGAATTATATGAATATGAAAATAATATATTATAATACGATAAAAATAATGAAATAATATGATATGAAAATAATAATAATAATAATAATAGATTAATAATATGATAATATTACAATAATATGAACATTAATAAATATGCTATTATTATAGAATAAAAATAATAGAAATAATATGGAAAAAATAATGTGACAAAATAATATATGAAAAATTATAATATTGCAATAATAATAATAATAAAATGAGTAATATGAAAACAATAAGTTAATATCACAATATGAAAAAATAATACAAAAATAATAATAATAAGAAAAGAATACATTACAATAATATGAATATTATGAAAATATATTATGATAATATAAATAATATGAAAACAATATATTATTATCAAAAATTATATGAATATGAAAATAATATATTATAATATGATAAAAATAAAATAATAAAATATGATATGAAAATAATAATAATATGAAAATAATATGACTTATGACAATAATAATAATATATGAATAATATGATAATATTACAATAATATTAACATTAATGAATTAATATGATATTATAGAATAAAAATAATAGTAATAATATGAAAAAATAAATAGTAATAATGTGATAAAATGTAATAAAATAATATATGAAAAATATATGAATAATATGAAAATATTATAATAACAATGACAAATATAATATGATTATAATAATATGAATAAAATGAAAATAATAATGTGATAATATTATAATATGACAAAAATGACAATAATAATATGAAAACGATAATATGATAATAATAAATAAACATGCAGATCCTGATTCTTTGATATATTTTTCTGTCAGCATCATCGGGAGCATCTGACGCAGGTGCGGTTTATAAACTCTGTCAATCATATTTATTGTCGTCATGAAGATATTAAGACATTATGAAGATGATGATCTTCTGTACCTCGGCCCAGAGACTCCAGCAGGTTCTGCACCACCTCCTCCAGCCCCAGCAGGTAGATGAACTCGTTATTGGCGGCTGACGGCAGGAAGTTGAACTCGGGCGCGGGCGGTTTGGGCGGCGGGATCTCCAGCAGCGCTTTCTCCAGCTGTTTGCGCAGCGCCAGTTTCGCCGCCGCCTGACGGCTGGCCGGAGATTCGCTAGCGTTCGACGCGGCGCTGGAGGACTTGAGGTTTGCGCCTGCAGCCTGCGGGAACAGCACAGCGAGTTATCATTAGCAGAGTTAATCTGGAACGCCAGTAAACAGACACTTGATCAGATGCTGCGCTCACACGGTCATCATTACTAGATGGATTCTACTGGTAATGATTCGTTTCTTTGGTAAATAAAGAGTTTTTAAATTAAAAATAAAGGCGATTCTTACAATGAACGACATTCAGAGAGAAAGAAAAATAATCCTGCAGTGCTTCTGTATCTTTACAAACAGTCATTTATATTGTGCAGCTATGAAGGTGAAATCTGTTCCAACACCAGCTGATCATCTCTAATATTACAATAATATGAATATCATGAAAATATTATCATAAAAATATAAGTATTATGAAAACAATATTTTAATATGATCAAATATTATATGAATACTATAAAAATAATATATTATAATATAAAAATAAAATAATAATAATAATAATATGAAGAGAATATGATAATATTACAATAATATGAATATTATGAAAATGTGGTAATATTATTATGGTAATGATAATATAAATAATATGAAAACAATATATTAATATGATCAAAAATGATATGAATAATATGAAAATAATATAATATGATAATTATATGAAGAGAATATGATATTATTATGATATATAAATATGAAAATGATATTTACTATGATCAAAAATGATGTGAATAATATGAAAATAATTAATATGATAATTATATGAAGACAATATGATATTATTATGATATATAAATATGAAAATGATATTTACTATGATCAAAAATGATGTGAATAATATGAAAATAATATAATATGATAAAAAATAATAATATGAAAAGAATATAATATTACAATAATATGTATATTATGCAAAGGTATTATGATAATAATAATATAAATATTAAAATAATATTTTAATATGATCAAAAATTATATGAATATGAAAACAATAATAATATGAAAAGAATATAATATTACAATAATATGATTATGGAAATATGATAATATTATGATAATAATAATATAAATAATATGAAAATAATATTTATCAAAATTATTTGAATAATATAAAAATACTATATTAGAATATGATAAAAAATATGAAAATAATAATAATATATGATAATATGAAAATAATAATTATATGATTAGTTACATCATTTTTATATTATAAATAATATGATTATTTATATTATCAGTTGTCAAATTGAAGACGTTTTACAAACTTTTTAAGGCAAGACACAGGGTAAGAAAACAACAGCTAATAGCCTAGATATCAGCATACTTCCCCCAGCTTTTTGATTACATTAAGTACACATTTATTTAAATGTTATGTTTGAATATGCAAATGAGGCACTGTCTAATTAAATTTCCGCTAATTTGCATACATTTCCAGAACAGAAATCTGAACATTGGATAAAGCAAGATTCATAATTCCTGTTTGATTTTGTCAACATATTCCAGAGGGGATTCTGGAGATAAATCAGAAAGCATCACATTCCCACCATGTTTTCAGGAATTAAATGTTGTATAATTCAGGCGAATGATATCTGAATATAGATATGAATAAAGCTGTAAAGTTTGGTGTGTGTAAAGAGATCTGAAATCTGCAGATGCAATTAGATCAAGTGCAATAAAATAAACATTGTCATAATTAGTCAGATGACTCAACGTTTCCAGAAACACTGAATCTGGATTTTTGATGCTTTTCTCTATTAAAGGATCTTGATTGTGATTTTGTGATCTGATGAAGGCACCTGATTGATGCTGACCAGCAGGCTGGCGCTGGGGATGGTGGCCATGCGTATGAGGCCGGGCTGGATGATCTTGTGTCCCTGGACGCCGGTCACGGTGGCTCTGGGCGCGAGCAGGAGCGGAGGAGGACCTGACGTGGAGTTCTGCTGCTGTCTCAGGCTGGAGATCTGCTGCGGCGACACGGAGATCGACTAGAGGAGGAGAGAGCGTCACTGCCTGCTCCACACGGGGAACGAGACGCACGGCCGGCGTTTGACCCACCTGAGCTCCTCTGACCAGCGGAGGCATGATGATCTGAGCGCTCGCAGAGCCCGGTTTGGACACCTGACCGCCGCGCACCAGCGGAGGAGGAATCACCGTCCCAGAAGCCCGAGCGGAAACCACCTGCTGAACCACATTCAACAATCCTCGTCACTTCACGACAGATCTACATCATATCAGTTCATGCATTCCCTGTGGATCGAAGCCATGACCTTCGTGTTGCGAGCGCTGTGCTCTATCTTTATTGTCATATTTTGTGTGTGTGTGTAAGTGAGTGACAGTGTGTGTGTGTGTGTAATGGACTCACAGGTTGTGCAGCTTTAGCAGTGGCAGAGCTCTTCACCAGAGGAGTGTTGGACACAGAAACCGCCGGCTGATCAGAGACACGACAGAATAATCATCAGCTCACACTGACACTGCAGCCGCTTGATTATCACATCACCAAATAATACTGTGTGTGTGTGTGTGTGAGTTTGTGTTTGAGAGTGTGTGTCTTTGAGAGTGTGTGTCAGAGTGTGTGTGTTTGAGAGAGTGTGTGTCAGAGTGTGTGTGTGTGTGCGTGCGTGTGAGTTTGTGTTTGAGAGTGTTTCTGTGAGTGTGTGCGTGTGAGATTTGTGTGTGTGTGTGAGAGTGTGCGTGTTTGAGAGAGAGTGTATGTGTGTCTGTGTGTGTGTGAGTATGTTTGAGAGTGTGTATGAGTTTGTGTGAGTGTGTGTGTTTGAGAGAGTGTGTCTCTGTGAGTGTGTGTGTGTTTAAGAGAGTGTGTGTGTGTGTCTGTAAATGTGTGTGCGTGTGTGTGTGTGAGTGAGTATGTTTGAGAGTGTGTATGAGTTTGTGTGAGTGTGTGTGTTTGAGAGAGTGTGTGTCTGTGTGTGTGTGAGTATGTTTGAGAGTGTGTATGAGTTTGTGTGTTTGAGAGAGTGTCTCTGTGAGTGTGTGTGTGTGTGAGTGTGTGTCTGAGTGTGTGTGTTTGAGAGTGCGTGTGAGTTTGTGTTTGAGAGTGTTTCTGTGAGTGTGTGTGTGTGTTTAAGAGAGTGTGTGTGTGTGTCTGTGAGTGTGTGCGTGTGTGTGTGTGTGTGAGTGTGTGTGTTTGAGAGAGTGTGTCTCTGTGAGTGTGTGTGTGTTTAAGAGAGTGTGTGTGTGTGTGTGTCTGTAAATGTGTGTGCGTGTGTGTGTGTGAGTATGTTTGAGAGTGTGTATGAGTTTGTGTTTGAGAGAGTGTCTCTGTGAGTGTGTGTGTGTGTGAGTGTGTGTCTGAGTGTGTGTGTTTGAGAGTGCGTGTGAGTTTGTGTTTGAGAGTGTTTCTGTGAGTGTGTATGAGTTTGTGTGTTTGAGAGAGTGTCTCTGTGAGTGTGTGTGTGTGTGAGTGTGTGTCTGAGTGTGTGTGTTTGAGAGTGCGTGTGAGTTTGTGTTTGAGAGTGTTTCTGTGAGTGTGTGTGTGTGTTTAAGAGAGAGTGTGTGTGTGTGTCTGTGAGTGAGAGAGTAGGTGTGTCTGTTTGAGATTTGTGAGTGTGTGTGTGTGTGAGTATGTTTGAGAGTGTGTATGAGTTTTTGTGTTTGAGAGAGTGTGTCTCTGTGAGTGTGTGTGTGTTTAAGAGAGTGTGTGTGTGTGTGTCTGTAAATGTGTGTGCGTGTGTGTGTGTGAGTATGTTTGAGTGTGTATGAGTTTGTGTGAGTGTGTGTGTTTGAGAGAGTGTGTCTCTGTGAGTGTGTGTGTGTTTAAGAGAGTGTGTGTGTGTGTGTGTCTGTAAATGTGTGTGCGTGTGTGTGTGTGAGTATGTTTGAGAGTGTGTATGAGTTTGTGTGAGTGTGTGTGTGTGTGTTTGAGAGAGAGTGTATGTGTGTCTGTGTGTGTGTGAGTATGTTTGAGAGTGTGTATGAGTTTGTGTGAGTGTGTGTGTTTGAGAGAGTGTGTCTCTGTGAGTGTGTGTGTGTTTAAGAGAGTGTGTGTGTGTGTGTCTGTAAATGTGTGTGCGTGTGTGTGTGTGAGTATGTTTGAGAGTGTGTATGAGTTTTTGTGTTTGAGAGAGTGTCTCTGTGAGTGTGTGTGTGTGTGAGTGTGTGTCTGAGTGTGTGTGTTTGAGAGAGTGTGTGTCTGTGTGTGTGTGTGTGTTTAAGAGAGTGTGTGTGTGTGTCTGTAAATGTGTGTGCGTGTGTGTGTGTGTGTGAGTATGTTTGAGAGTGTGTATGAGTTTGTGTGAGTGTGTGTGTTTGAGAGAGTGTGTCTCTGTGAGTGTGTGTGTGTTTAAGAGAGTGTGTGTGTGTGTCTGTGAGTGTGTGCGTGTGTGTGTGTGAGTGTGTGTGTTTGAGAGAGTGTGTCTCTGTGAGTGTGTGTGTGTTTAAGAGAGTGTGTGTGTGTGTGTGTCTGTAAATGTGTGTGCGTGTGTGTGTGTGTGTGAGTATGTTTGAGAGTGTGTATGAGTTTGTGTGTTTGAGAGAGTGTCTCTGTGAGTGTGTGTGTGTGTGAGTGTGTGTCTGAGTGTGTGTGTTTGAGAAAGTGTGTGTGTTTGAGAGTGCGTGTGAGTTTGTGTTTGAGAGTGTTTCTGTGTGTGTGTGTGTGTTTGAGAGAGAGTGTATGTGTGTCTGTGTGTGTGTGAGTATGTTTGAGAGTGTGTATGAGTTTGTGTGAGTGTGTGTGTTTGAGAGAGTGTGTCTCTGTGAGTGTGTGTGTGTTTAAGAGAGTGTGTGTGTGTGTCTGTAAATGTGTGTGCGTGTGTGTGTGTGAGTGTGTGTGTTTGAGAGAGTGTGTCTCTGTGAGTGTGTGTGTGTGTTTAAGAGAGTGTGTGTGTGTGTCTGTGAGTGTGTGCGTGTGTGTGTGTGTGTGAGTGTGTGTGTTTGAGAGAGTGTGTCTCTGTGAGTGTGTGTGTGTTTAAGAGAGTGTGTGTGTGTGTGTGTCTGTAAATGTGTGTGCGTGTGTGTGTGTGAGTATGTTTGAGAGTGTGTATGAGTTTGTGTTTGAGAGAGTGTCTCTGTGAGTGTGTGTGTGTGTGAGTGTGTGTCTGAGTGTGTGTGTTTGAGAGTGCGTGTGAGTTTGTGTTTGAGAGTGTTTCTGTGAGTGTGTGTGTGTGTTTAAGAGAGAGTGTGTGTGTGTGTCTGTGAGTGAGAGAGTAGGTGTGTCTGTTTGAGATTTGTGAGTGTGTGTGTGTGTGAGTATGTTTGAGAGTGTGTATGAGTTTTTGTGTTTGAGAGAGTGTATGAGTTTGTGTTTGAGAGAGTGTATGAGTTTGTGTTTGAGAGAGTGTGTCTCTGTGAGTGTGTGTGTGTTTAAGAGAGTGTGTGTGTCAGAGTGTGTGTCTTTGAGAGTGTGTGTCAGAGTGTGTGTGTTTGAGAGAGTGTGTGTCAGAGTGTGTGTGTTTGAGAGTGTGCGTGCTTGAGAGAGAGTGTGTGTGTCTGAGTGTGTGAGTATGTTTGAGAGTGTGTATGAGTTTGAGTGAGTGTGTGTGTTTGAGAGTGTCTGTGTGTGTGTGTGTGTGTGTGTACCTTCTGTGAGTCTTTGTGTATTTGACTGTGTCTGATTTTCTTCAGCAGGATCAGTTTGGCCTCCTCTAAGCGCAGCTCCTCCTTCAGCTGCTTAACGACACGCTTGCGCTCCTCTGCAGAACTCCTCTACACACACACACACACACACACACACACACACACACACACACACCAGAAAATAGACAATTAAAAGTTGTATCTACAACATGTAGTGCATGTAAACAAACACATTCTGTACAGCACGACCCATAACAAATGAAGGTGTGCAGCTCGAGCAGTAAAATCAGTCAGGTGTTGCTCGTGTCAAAGGTCGTGCAGCTCCTGGAAAATAAATCATCTTCTACACTATTCCCTAATCCTTCCCTGTTCCGATCGATGCCTGAAACTTTGTACTCCCAGCACTTCTGGTGTTTACTCCCTCATTAGGATGAAGCGCTCGCTCCATTACCCTGGATGAAAGCGTCAGCTGACTGAATAAGCGTAACGCAGCAGAGGGTCAGGTGTTTACCATCAGCAGATCCGTGTCCAGCTCCTTTAAGTGATTCCCGCCGTTCACCTTCGGACTGGGCGCCTCGTCCGACAGCACGATGACATCATCAGGCGACGGAGACCTCCTCTCTCTCTTCATCTCACTGTAATCAAACACACGGCCAACAGAATCAGAGTGCTGAGAGTCACATGAACATTTTACCTGTACAGCACATGCTACAGAAATAATCATGTGACGAGCGCTGCGGTTTGTCTGATTATTCTCATCTGAACTAGCGTGTCTGCTCTTTCTCTGATGGGGTTAGTGATCTTTCAGAAATCGATCAGGCGTGACCGGCTGCTGGTGTCCACTAGAGGGGGACAGATATTAAATAATCCAATCAGCTTTGACCTCAGTGGATCACATGACTGGTGTCCTCACACACAGATGTGAGCAACCTTCAGACAGCGAACAGATCAGCCTGATCTCGGCTTTTGATTTTGGAATTGATTGGATGGTTGTGGTTTGCTATTGGTGGATCTCATGTGAGTGACAGGTTGCCCCGCCCCCGTCATCAGAGAAGAGAAGAGATGCTGCAGGAGGGAGGAGAAGATATTCTGATTCAAGGTGTTTTTTAAAGATGTAATGAGAGATTTCACAAGCTGAAACTGGTACTAGTGATGAGCAAAGATCACTAATTCAACAAATGAACAAAATTAAAAATATTTTTAAGAGTAAATTTCTGTATGAATTTCGACAAATGACATCATTAAGTGTTTGCATGTTTACAGCTCTCAGATGTGGGTTGGTGGTCACATGACATGCAGGTAAACATTTATTTAACTAAACCTTTATATAATATAATAATTTATATAATATATTAATATGTAATAATATATTAATATTTAAATATTATTATTATTATTAAATAATAAATACATGAATGTTTATTTAAATAAATGTTTTATATAATAATTTATATAATATAATTATAATAGCATTTTAATATGTAATATACTAATGTTTATTTTTAAATAAATATTTTATTTATATATATTAATGTAATAATATATTAATATTTATTTTAAATTAAATACATGTTTATTTAAATAAATATTTTATATGATAATTTATGTAATATAATTATCTTATATTAAAATATGTTTATTTAAATAAATATTTGATATAATAATTTATATAATATAATTCTTGTAATATATTATGTAAATAATATATATATTAATATTTATTTAAAAATAAATACATGTTTATTTAAATATTTGATATAATAATTTATGTAATATAATTTATATAATATATTCATATGTAATAACATTATTTAAATAAATACAAGTTTATATGATAATTTATGTAATATAATTATAATAACATTTTAATATGTAATATACTAATGTTTATTTTTAAATAAATATTTTATGAAATAATTTATATATATTAATGTAATAATATATTAATATTTATTTTAATTTAAATACGTTTATTTAAATAAATATTTTATATGATAATTTATGTCATATAATTATCATATATTAAAATACATTTATTTAAATAAATATTTTGTATAATAATGTAATATAATTTATATAATGAATTAATATATTTATATTCATTAAAAAATATTTAAATAAATATTTGATATAATAATTTATATAATATAATTCTTGTAATATATTATGTAAATAATATATTAATATTTATTTAAAAATAAATACGTTTGTTTATTTAAATATTTGATATAATAATTTATGTAATATAATTTATATAATATATTCATAAGTAATAACATTATTTAAATAAATACAAGTTTATATGATAATTTATGTAATATAATTATAATAACATTTTAATATGTAATATACTAATATTTATTTTTAAATAAATATTTTATAAAATAATTTATATATATTAATGTAATAATATATTAATATTTATTTTAAATTAAATATGTTTATTTAAATATTTTATATGATAATTTATGTAATATAATTATCATATATTAAAATACGTTTATTTAAATAAATATTTTGTATAATAATGTAATATAATTTATATATTTAATTAATATATTTATATTCATTAACAAATATTTAAATAAATATTTGATATAATAATTTATATAATATAATTCTTGTAATATATTATGGAAATAATATATTAATATTTATTTAAAAATAAATACATGTTTGTTTAAATATTTGATATAATTATGTAATATAATTGATATAATATATTCATATGTAATAACATTACTTAAATAAATACAAGTTTATATGATAATTTATGTAATATAATTATAATATATTAAAATGTATTTAAAATAAGTACATTTAAATAAATATTTTAGATAATTTATATAATATAATTATAATATACTAATATGTAATAATATATTAATATTTATGTAAAAATTAAAATGTTTAGTATTTAATGAATTATTAGCTTGAAGCCCTGGAATAAAGGATCCTAACATGTAAGTTAACGAGGGACACGTACGCCGCACACCGGTGAATGTAAAGTGAAAGTGAAAGCCAAGCGTATGTTGAGTTCAGCCAGCATGCAAACGAAACTGAGCGCTAGTAATGCTGGGACTTCAATCTCAGGGCTCTTAAAGGACAGAATCAACTTGCTCTTGAGCCAAGCATTCACATAAACTTATTACAATGAAACAAACAAACACACATGATCATCATATCTGCAATGAACAGCAACTACGCCAACTCTTCTGCTTTTGCTTCCCCGTTTCTAAAAAGTTTGGATGCAACATTTGCGATGCTTTCAGGTGACAATTGTGAGGATGAGGGCAACACACAAAACTCGTATATATGCCATCCTAATATTATCCTTACATCCAAACCTTCATTATGTCTGAATACATGATGTTAACTAACTATATTATAGTCACAGGGATGTTACTTTGATCTCAGACTGATGACAGAATACATTTTCTGCTTTGAAACACTCAGTATTGTGAGCAGCTCTACAGAAATAAACTTGAAGCGGGCGGCAGAAGTTCTGGTTTCCCATGAGCGCAGGACGGATCACTGAACTCCAGCATGAAGACTGTCTTTGTGTGAGATGAGACTCTTCCTGTGCATTAATCACCCAACTAAACACACGTCACGTGACCCACCGCATGTTCCCTGATGTCATGTGACACCCCCTCCCCCTCCCATACTGGAAACCATGACAACCAGCCGGCTGGAACCGGTTAGTGACACATGGCCTTCATTTTGTGAAGTGAAGGAGCGTTCAGGTGCTGCGAGAAAATGGAGAAACTTTGGGGAGGGGAGGGGGGGCAGGACACACACACACACACACACACACACGCACGCACACACACACACGCACACACACACTAGTGTCAAACTATCACTCGGCTCATAGTGTGTATTAATAGAACACAGTAACTCACACACTGACTGTGGACTACAAGAAAAACATTCTGGTCTCACACACACACACACACACACACACACGACTTCCTGTTCCACACTTAGCATGATCGCAGCACCTATTGAATATCTATATGAATCACCAGCAAACATCAAAATACCCATCATGCTCAGTTCAAAAATCACATAGAGCTGTTGACGACGTTCACGTTCACCAAACATCTGAAAACGGTCTCATCGTATAATATAAGAGTTTTCTTCTCTAAACCACATTTATTGTTTGAATGTCATGATGAAACTGTCAGAATCTGAAGAGGTATTAAAAGCATTGAAGCTTATTGTGATCGCTGGACGGCAGGCGCTACTAATAATGTTTAGGGAAGTTTTGTTCATGAATCAACTGAAAACGGCGCAGTCAGAAAGATCGAAAGTGTCAATCTCAGTTCATCAAAATGAGAATCAATTCACACCAAAGCCCTTTTGACCGACATCTGGCCACAAATTTTTTTTGTGATGATTCAGTATTGTTGGGCGATATGAAATCAGTTTTATTTTTAACCAAATTCCGTTTTTTTCCATTTTAAATTAAATGTTAGTAATTAAAAAGCATGTCTAAGTAATTGAAATTATGAAACTCATCCAATTTAACAACAATTTATTAGAAGTTTATCAAAAATTACATTTTTTAGAACCCTATGAAATACATTTTTTCCCCTCAAAATTCTTTTTTATTTTTTCCCAAATTCCATTTTTTTCATTTTAATTTTTCTGGATTCCGTTTTTTCCCCCATTTAAATTTTTTGCACTTAATTTTAATGATTAAATTGAATTTTAGTCATTAAAAAGTTTATCAAAACTTACTTTTTTTTTTTTAGGACCCTATAAAATACTTTTTTCCCCTTCAAATTCAGTTTTATTTCTTCCAAATTTAGTTTTTTCTGTTTTAATTTTTTTGCACTTCATTTTAATGGTTAAATTAAATGTTAGTAATTAAAAAGTTTATCAAAAATTACATTTTTTAGGACCCTATAAAATACTTTTTCCCTCAAATTCAGTTTTATTTCTTCCAAATTTAGTTTTTTCTGTTTTAATTTTTTTGGACTCCATTTTAATGGTTAAATTAAATGTTAGTAATTAAAAAGTTTATCAAAAATTACATTTTTTAGGACCCTATAAAATACTTTTTCCCTCAAATTCAGTTTTATTTCTTCCAAATTTAGTTTTTTCTGTTTTAATTTTTTTGGACTCCATTTTAATGGTTAAATTAAATGTTAGTAATTAAAAAGCATGTCTAAGTAATTGAAATCATGAAACTCATACAATTTAACAACAATTTATTAAAAGTTTATCAAAAATTACATTTTTTAGGACCCTATGAAATACATTTTTTTCTTCAAATTCTGTTTTATTTTTTCCCAAATTCGTTTTTTCCATTTAAATTTTTCTGGATTCTGTTTTTTCCCCCATTTAAATTTTTTGGATTCCATTTTAATGATTAAATTAAATTTTACTAATCAAAAAGCATGTCTAATTAATTTAAATCATGAAAAATTTAACAATTTATTAAAAGTTTAACAAAAATTAAATTTTTTAGGACCCTATGAAATACTTTTTTCCCCCTCAAATTTATTTATTTTTATTTATTTATTTTTTTTTTTACCAAATTCTGTTTTCTGTATTTCATTTTAATGGTTTAGGCCTAATTAAATCTGAATAATGAAAAAGCATGTCCAACTGAATAAAAAAACATTTATTTTTATTTTTATTTTATTTTTTAAAAAATTCATTTTTTATGAAATGTTGTTTTTGTTTTTTTCAGAAATTCTGTGTTGTGTATTTTATTTTTCGGGCAATAAAATGAAGGCATAAAATATTAATTTAATTTATCTTTTAATCATATGACATTAAACAAGCTTTTTTGTCAAACAAAGTTCTGCACAACTTTGTTTTACTGTTAAAATTAAAACATGGAAGAAAAATTTAGATTATTCCTTTAAAAAAAAAAAGTTTTAATAATAATTTATTATTATTATTATTATTATTAGTGTCTAAATTCTATTGTACAACAGTAATATATTTGTCACAATTTCTTCAAGTTAAACCAAACTTTTATTTTGACAGGTTGCAGTGAAGACCTTTGAGTTTCTGTGTGTTTATGATATGATGATAGTTTTTCTCAAATGAAATGGTAAAATGCTGATGAAGCGACTCTGGAGATGAAGTTCATGTGTTCACGTCCTCATATAGTCAGACGGCAGAGGCTGAAAACACCGCGAGCGTCACGTGTGCGTTAGAAATGAAACCGCGCGTCTGCGCCATTCATTCACACAGAACATGCAGGATTGATGTTTAAATATTCTTTTTGCGGTTTAATATTCACAGACAATCGTCTCTATCACGATTTGATTTACATGTACTGACCTACTTTTTATTTATTCATATGTCAAAATTGACAAATTCGGAGATATTTCACGTTATTCATGTTAGTGTAGCAGGTGCTGGTTTCACACTGAAAGGCTGGACACCTGAAGGCTTATTTCCCTATTGGTTTAGTAACGTCACTGATGGTCACAGGCTGATGTAAAGGTTCCTCACGTGTTGCCGGCGCTCACGTCCATGGGCTCGTCTCTCGTCTGGACCTCCACTTTGATGGTGGCCTTCACCTCTCCGCCGCTCAGGATGCTGGAGGCCTGAAGCGCTCTGGACCGTCCATCACCATCCAGCTTCAGACGCTTGCTGTCCGCGGGCAGAGACTCCCTCTCCAGCGCGCGCTTCTGACTGCGCGTCCGCCGCACCGCCTCCTCAGACATGACCGCAGCTGGACACAGAATAACAACATCATCACTCGTGACATCTGTTAAATCACTGGTGAAATCATGATCTGAACAGGAAACGCATCATCATTCTCATTATGGCAGATGAATCATGAACCTTCACTGGTCTGATCTGAGATCAGCTTTTTAAATTTTAATTTTTACTATTTTTATGTCAGTTTGTTCTAATGACCACGGATGGAGAAACGGGTCATGTGACAAAATCGTCCATTTTTTAACCTCAAAAATGTGCAAATAAAAACTTCAGAATCAATCAGGTCTTCACTTTAAACTGGGGAGGAGGACAGACAGACGAAAGGACAGATGGACAGATGGAAGGACGGACAAACGGGCAGATAGACAGAGAGAGATGGACAGAGACAGAAGGACAGATGACAAACAGACAGACAGGACAGAGAGACGGACAGATGGACAGAGAGAAGGACAGACAAACAGACAGATGGACAGAGAGACGGAAGTACAGAGACAAACAGACAGTAAGACAGACGGACAGATGGACAGAGAGAAGGACAGATAGACAAACAGACCGATGGACAGAGAGATGGAAGGACAGATGGACAGAGAGACAGAAGGACAGATAGACAAACAGACCGATGGACAGAGAGATGGAAGGACAGATGGACAGAGAGACAGAAGGACAGATAGACAAACAGACCGATGGACAGAGAGATGGAAGGACAGATGGACAGAGAGACAGAAGGACAGATAGACAAACAGACCGATGGACAGAGAGATGGAAGGACAGACGGACAGAAGGAAGGACAGATAGACAGAGATGGACAGAGAGGCAGAAGGACAGATGGACAGACAGGACAGAGAGATGGACAGAGACGGAAGTACAGAGACAAACAGACAGTAAGACAGACGGACAGATGGACAGAGAGAGGACAGATAGACAAACAGACCGATGGACAGAGAGATGGAAGGACAGATGGACAGAGAGACAGAAGGACAGATAGACAAACAGACCGATGGACAGAGAGATGGAAGGACAGATGGACAGAGAGACAGAAGGACAGATAGAAACAGACCGATGGACAGAGAGATGGAAGGACAGATGGACAGAGAGACAGAAGGACAGATAGACAAACAGACCGATGGACAGAGATGGAAGGACAGACGGACAGAAGGAAGGACAGATAGACAGAGATGGACAGAGAGGCAGAAGGACAGATGGACAGACAGGACAGAGAGATGGACAGAGAGATGGACAGATGGGAGGACAGAAGACAAACAGACAGTAAGACAGACAGACAGACAGAGAGATAGAGAGAAGGACAGATGGACAGAGAGACGGACAGATGGACAGAGAGACGGAAGGACAGATGGACAGAGAGACAGAAGGACAGATAGACAAACAGACCGATGGACAGAGAGATGGAAGGATGGAAGGACAGATGGACAGAGAGACAGAAGGACAGATAGACAAACAGACCGATGGACAGAGAGATGGAAGGACAGATGGACAGAGAGACAGAAGGACAGATAGACAAACAGACCGATGGACAGAGAGTGGAAGGACAGATGGACAGAGAGACAGAAGGACAGATAGACAAACAGACCGATGGACAGAGAGATGGAAGGACAGATGGACAGAGAGACAGAAGGACAGATAGACAAACAGACCGATGGACAGAGAGATGGAAGGACAGATGGACAGAGAGACAGAAGGACAGATAGACAAACAGACCGATGGACAGAGAGATGGAAGGACAGATGGACAGAGAGACGGAAGGACAGACGGACAGAAGGAAGGACAGATAGACAGAGATGGACAGAGAGGCAGAAGGACAGATGGACAGACAGGACAGAGAGTTGGACAGAGAGACGGACAGATGGGAGGACAGAAGACAAACAGACAGTAAGACAGACAGACAGACAGAGAGATAGAGAGAAGGACAGATGGACAGAGAGACAAACAGACCGATGGACAGAGAGATGGAAGGACAGATGGACAGAGAGACAGAAGGACAGATAGACAAACAGACCGATGGACAGAAGATGGAAGGACAGATGGACAGAGAGACAGAAGGACAGATAGACAAACAGACCGATGGACAGAGAGATGGAAGGACAGATGGACAGAGAGACAGAAGGACAGATAGACAAACAGACCGATGGACAGAGAGATGGAAGGACAGATGGACAAGAGACAGAAGGACGATAGACAAACAGACAGATGGACAGAGAGACGGAAGTACAGAGACAAACAGACAGTAAGACAGACGGACAGATGGACAGAGAGAAGGACAGATAGACAAACAGACCGATGGACAGAGAGATGGAAGGACAGATGGACAGAGAGACAGAAGGACAGATAGACAAACAGACCGATGGACAGAGAGATGGAAGGACAGATGGACAGAGAGACAGAAGGACAGATAGACAAACAGACCGATGGACAGAGAGATGGAAGGACAGATGGACAGAGAGACAGAAGGACAGATAGACAAACAGACAGATGGACAGAGAGACGGAAGTACAGAGACAAACAGACAGTAAGACAGACGGACAGATGGACAGAGAGAAGGACAGATAGACAAACAGACCGATGGACAGAGAGATGGAAGGACAGAAGTACAGAGACAAACAGACAGACAGGACAGAGAGATGAACAGAGAGACGGACAGATGGAAGGACAGAGGACAAACAGACAGTAAGACAGACGGACAGATAGACAGAGATGGACAGAGAGACAGATGGACAGAGAGAAGGACAGATGGACAGACAGACAGAGAAGGACAGATGGACAGAGAGACGGAAGGACAGACAGATGTACGGCTCTCTGCAGGTCTGACTGTTGACTGAAGCACGACAGAAAGTTTCAGCAACCAAGAATGAAAACCCAAAACAACTCATTCCTACAGGAGCGTCACACACACTCTCATCAGCACACTTCCTGAATTACAGGAAGAGTCACGGTGCACACACACATGCGCACACACACACACACGCACGCACACACGTACACACTCGCGTGCACACACGCACGCACACACACACAAGCACACACACACACACACACGCACGCACACACACAGATAATGGAAAGCTGACTCAAGTTGTTTTCTCTCTCCCACCCAGTGACATCACAGAGACACACATGACCCTTCCCAGGATTCCATGGGGCACACAACGCACTTTCCTGAGAACCGGTTGAAACCGGTAAGTGTGCGTGACAGAGAGAGAGACAGACAGACGACAAGGAGAGTTAACCCTTTGAGAGGAGAGACGCATCCCAACAGGAAAACACTGAGATCACTAGTTGGTTAGTACAAGCATTACTATCACTAGTTGTCAAACAGCTGGATGAGAAGATCACAAGAGACTCGAGGAGAACCCCAGCAACCATATATTAATGTGTTTTTATTAACATGTTGTTTTTACATTTATGTTTTGCTTGTTTGACGATCTCAGATCACACATTCACTGTTCAACTGCATCTAAAAACTGATGCTTCAAAATCCGTTTGTGAATAAAAAGTTGTTTCGCAAAAACGTTTGTGTTCCACAGAAGAAATAAAGACGCGAGGGCCAGTTCTTCATCTGAGTTAGGCCACGTTCAAAGTAGGGCTGGGTTTGACACAATTTTCACGATTCGATTCGATTAATATACACATGATTTCGATTCGATTGATTATTTTGGATGTAGTATTTCCGTTACAGTACATGGCAAATTTTCTAGAGGAAAAAAATCTCTCAACTAATGCTGAAACTACACACGAGAGTCAGCTGGTGCTACTAATAAATTAACTTAAATATTATTAATATTTAAGTTAATATTAATTTTAAATTAAATTAAATGTACAAACACTTAAATTACACTCAATGTTTTTATTATAAATAAAGTTTAGAATTACATAATCATATTTCTACTCCAATTCGTTTTTTTTTTTTTTTTTAAATATAAACATTTAAATCGCGGCTGTCATAACTGATTTATTCAAACATGCATTAAATATTGAAGAACATTATAATGAATATGTAACGGTGCATAGCTATATTTATCAGAATGCTGCTTTCTAGAGTTCACTTTTCTAGCTGACTAATGAGTTTATGGTCACTGAATATGTTTTTGTGAGGTAAATGTGACGTCACGTGACATTGAAGCTGTTTTATTGAGTCTTTCCGAGGTTGAAGCACTGATTGAGCGATTACACGAGACATGATACAGATTTCAGTAAGTTGTACTGTATATTTTAACATACCTTCAGATGTTCATGTTTATTTCGCTGTAACTGGTATTAAAGCGGAGGAGAGGATGATCACATGCTTCTCTTTAACTGAGGCGCTAAAGCGATCCGTCACGCCACATTAAACAGCGCCAAAACGGTATTTATTTTTTGAAACTCATAATAAGATGGACGTCATTTGAAATCTGAGACTTTGCTTCATATCAAAAGTAACAGATTATTGCGATTTATTGGATGGGAGGCGCTACATATTCTGCTCATTCATCAACTGAAAACAGACTAGACTAATCGATTCTTGGATTTAAGAATCAATATCGGTTCAAAAAATGAGAATCAATTAAAATCGAGAAATCAATATTTTATCCAGCCCTAATTCAAAGTAGTAAAAATCACTTTTTAAAACTGGAGTGAATCTGAATTATCATTGTGTGTGTGTGCACAGAATACAGGACCATCTGATCAATCGCCCCCTGGTGGCTGGCTGCAGTACAGAACATAAACCCCGCCCTCTCCATGTAATCGAATAGGATGCGAGCAAAACTAATAAAATCTAATTACACTTCAAATTATTTTATTTTGTCATTTTAGGTAGTTCTTATGTTTGTTTTTGATGCTATAAAAATGGAATGTAACATCATGATTGACAGCTGTGATTGTGAGTGAGAGTGGGCGGGACCTTGATTCCACACAGACTCGGGCTCTGAATGATGTTGGCAATGACCATTACTGGGATATTTTGGATATTTTGAAGGAAGCAGAGACGCATCCTACACCTTTTTCTCAGTCTATGGTTGAGACGGTGTCAGCGTGAGCTTCATCTGCTCATCATCACAGCATTCCAGCGCAGCAGTGACTCACTCCTCCAGCTGTTACACACTTTTCCTTTTCTTGACAACTAAAGACACATGAAACTAAACGACCCAGAGCAGCGTTATGAGGGTCAGGTGACCATCACGCTTTGCATACTGAGTGTCTGAAGAGGATAAAATGGCGGTGAGGTGTCATGTTACATGTCCCCTGTCAGCTGACACACACATCTGAGTCTTAAACGAGAAACATCCCACAACACACACATCCACGTCACACACGGAGGAAACACATGAGGGTTTGCAAACATGACCAAAATATAACTTCAATCTTCACTTCGACTGCAGACACGTCCATCAAACGCTCCGTCAGATGTTTCTCCAGCGTGTTTGAACTGCACTTCACACACAAAGGCCTCTGATAATGGGACAAACTGATGCTGCAAATGTCAGTGGTTTATGCTCTGAGACGCCAGAGCTTCCTGCAGTGATGCGTGACGAGAACTAGATGAGTCCCTCAAATCAGTGAGCCCAAAAACAACCACATCCGCTGCACTGACACCAGATGGGCACCTGCACACACTCACACACACACACACACTTACACTCGCTCACATACACACACACACACGTGCACACTCGCTCACACACACTCGCTCGTTGACACACACACACACTCACACACTTGATCGCTCACACACACACACTTGTGCACACTTGCTCACTCAGACACTCGATCGCTCACACTCGCTCACACACACACACTCACTCGTGTTCACTCGATCACACACTCGCTCACACAAACATGCTCGCACACACACTCGATCACTCACACACACACTCGTGCACACTCGCCCACACTCGTGCACACTCGCTCACACACACACACGATCACTCACACGCGCTCACACACACACACACACACACACTCGTGCACTCTCTCACACACACTCACACGCACACACTCATGCACACTCGCTCACACACACACACACACGATCACTCACACTCGCTCACACACACGTGCACACTCGCTCACACACACACCATCACTCACACGCGCTCACACACACGCACACACTCGTGCACTTGCTCACACACACACAATCACTCACACGCACCACTCATGCACTCGCTCGCTCACACCACACACACACACGATCACTCACACAAGCACACACTCGTGCACTCGCTCACACACACACGATCACTCACACTCGCTCAACACACACTCGTGCACACTCGCTCACCACACACACACACTCGTGCACACTCGCTCAACACACACACTCGTGCACACTCGCTCACCACACTCGTGCACACTCGCTCACACACTCGCCACACACACACACACTCGCTCACTCACGCACACACTCGCTCACACACACTCGATCACTCACACTCGCTCACACACACACACACACAATCACACACACTTGTGCACTCGCTCACACACACACTCGATCACTTGCTCACACACACAATCGCTCACACACGCTAACACACACACTCGCGCACACACACACTCGTGTACACTCGCTCACACACTCGCTCACTCGTGCACACTCGCTCACACACACTCGATCACTCACACTCGCTCACACACACACAATCACTCACACACAATCACTCACACTTGTGCACTCGCTCACACACACACTCGATCACTTGCTCACACGCTCACACACACACTCGTGCACACGCTAACACACACACACTCACACACTTGATCGCTCACACACACACACTTGTGCACACTTGCTCACTCAGACACTCGATCGCTCACACTCGCTCACACACACACACTCACTCGTGTTCACTCGATCACACACTCGCTCACACAAACATGCTCGCACTCACACACACACTCGTGCACACTCGCCCACACTCGTGCACACTCGCTCACACACACACACACGATCACTCACACGCGCTCACACACACACACACACACACTCGTGCACTCTCTCACACACACTCACACGCACACACTCATGCACACTCGCTCACACACACACACGATCACTCACACTCGCTCACACACACGTGCACACTCGCTCACACACACACAATCACTCACACGCGCTCACACACACGCACACACTCGAGCACTTGCTCACACACACACAATCACTCACACGCACACACTCATGCACTCGCTCGCTCACACACACACACACACACACACGATCACTCACACACGCACACACTCGTGCACTCGCTCACACACACACGATCACTCACACTCGCTCACACACACACTCGTGCACACTCGCTCACACACACACACACACACACTCGTGCACACTCGCTCACACACACTCGCTCACTCACGCACACACTCGCTCACACACACTCGATCACTCACACTCGCTCACACACACACACACACACTCGTGCACACGCTAACACACACACACTCACACACTTGATCGCTCACACACACACACTTGTGCACACTTGCTCACTCAGACACTCGATCGCTCACACTCGCTCACACACACACACTCACTCGTGTTCACTCGATCACACACTCGCTCACACAAACATGCTCGCACTCACACACACACTCGTGCACACTCGCCCACACTCGTGCACACTCGCTCACACACACACACACGATCACTCACACGCGCTCACACACACACACACACACTCGTGCACTCTCTCACACACACTCACACGCACACACTCATGCACACTCGCTCACACACACACACGATCACTCACACTCGCTCACACACACGTGCACACTCGCTCACACACACACCATCACTCACACGCGCTCACACACACGCACACACTCGTGCACTTGCTCACACACACACAATCACTCACACGCACACACTCATGCACTCGCTCGCTCACACACACACACACACACACACGATCACTCACACACGCACACACTCGTGCACTCGCTCACACACACACGATCACTCACACTCGCTCACACACACACTCGTGCACACTCGCTCACACACACACACACACACACTCGTGCACACTCGCTCACACACACTCGCTCACTCACGCACACACTCGCTCACACACACTCGATCACTCACACTCGCTCACACACACACTCGCTCACACACACACACACTCGTGCACACTCGCTCACACACACTCGCTCACTCACGCACACACTCGCTCACACACACTCGATCACTCACACTCGCTCACACACACACACACACACACACTTGTGCACTCGCTCACACACACACTCGATCACTTGCTCACACACACAATCGCTCACACACGCTAACACACACACTCGCGCACACACACACTCGTGTACACTCGCTCACACACTCGCTCACTCACGCACACTCGTGCACACTCGCTCACACACACTCGATCACTCACACTCGCTCACACACACACAATCACTCACACACAATCACTCACACTTGTGCACTCGCTCACACACACACTCGATCACTTGCTCACACGCTCACACACACACTCGTGCACACACTAACACACACACACACTCACACACTTGATCGCTCACACACACACACTTGTGCACACTTGCTCACTCAGACACTCGATCGCTCACACTCGCTCACACACACACACTCACTCGTGTTCACTCGATCACACACTCGCTCACACAAACATGCTCGCACACACACTCGATCACTCACACACACACTCGTGCACACTCGCCCACACTCGTGCACACTCGCTCACACACACACACACGATCACACACGCGCTCACACACACACACACACACACACACACACTCGTGCACTCTCTCACACACACTCATGCACACTCGCTCACACACACACACGATCACTCACACTCGCTCACACACACGTGCACACTCGCTCACACACACACCATCACTCACACGCGCTCACACACACGCACACACTCGTGCACTTGCTCACACACACACAATCACTCACACGCACACACTCATGCACTCGCTCGCTCACACACACACACACACACGATCACTCACACACGCACACACTCGTGCACTCGCTCACACACACACGATCACTCACACTCGCTCACACACACACTCGTGCACACTCGCTCACACACACACACACACACACTCGTGCACACTCGCTCACACACACACACTCGTGCACACTCGCTCACACACTCGCTCACACACACACACACTCGCTCACTCACGCACACACTCGCTCACACACACTCGATCACTCACACTCGCTCACACACACACACACACACACACACACACACACACACACACACACAATCACACACACTTGTGCACTCGCTCACACACACACTCGATCACTTGCTCACACACACAATCGCTCACACACGCTAACACACACACTCGCGCACACACACACTCGTGTACACTCGCTCACACACTCGCTCACTCACGCACACTCGTGCACACTCGCTCACACACACTCGATCACTCACACTCGCTCACACACACACAATCACTCACACACAATCACTCACACTTGTGCACTCGCTCACACACACACTCGATCACTTGCTCACACGCTCACACACACACTCGTGCACACGCTAACACACACACACACACACACACTTGATTGCTCACACACACACACTCGTGCACACTCGCTCACACACATACTCAATCGCTAACATTCGCTCACACACACACACACACACACACACACACACACACACACACACACACACACACACACACACCTGTGCTTCTCTGTTCCAAACGTCAGTGATCTGCCTACATAGGGAGCATCTGTAAGCATCTCACTACTGATACCAAGTGATTGTATTAAATCAGTCATGAATGAGGTTCTGCTTCAGTGAGGATGAGTATGCTGCCTTAGTAGGGATCAGACAGCAAGACAGCTCACTAGTGTTCGGACAGAGCGAACAATGACCTCCGACCTGGCTCCATGCAGAGTCCTGTCTGTCTGTCGGTCTCTCTGCAGTCAGGCCACAGGAAGTGTCTCTGCGCAGTGTATTTATAGCGTGTGATGTAATGACCTCCCCTGCAGCGCTGAGCGTGACCTGCGTGCCCGCCCGGTGCATGTGTGCGCATTCACACACAGAAGACGACGCATCTCTCCTAAAGGAACACGTGCATTGGCTCTGAATCAGAATGGCTGATAAAGCCGCTGAATGAACAGAGACACAATCCTCCAGACGATTAATGAGCTAAACACACCGACAGACCAATCAGAGACTCTCGTTCTGTCACATTATAACGATTATCTCACATTCTGCACATGAAGCCTATTTGTTTCAGAGTATCCAGATTTAAAAATGTGTTCGCAACAATCTTAATGGATCTTAAAGGGATAGTTCACCCATAAATGATTCACACACAGCAGATCATGATGCATTTATCACACTGCAAACATCATTTGTCAAATTTGTGATGAATAAACAAAACGAAAAAGTAAGTCAGTACACTTAAATCAAATCACGATAAAGATGAGTTTCTGTGAATATTAAACCACAAAAAGAATATTTAAAAACAAATCCTGCATTCCTCTCACTTCATCAGCATTTTACAGTTTCATTTGAGAAAAACTATCATCATATCACAAACACACAGAAACTCAAAGGTCTTCACTGCAACCTGTCAAAATAAAAGTTCGGTTTAACTTGACAGAAATTTATTACTGTTGTACAGTAGAATTTAGATACGTCTCAGTGTAATAATACTACTAACACTAATAATAATAAAATATTATTAAAACTATTTTTTTAAAAGGATTAATCACAATGTTTTTAACAAATTTTAATGTTTTAATTTTAATAGTAAAGCTCTGTTGTGCAGCACTTTGAAAAAAAGTTTGTTTAATGTCATATGATTAAAAGATGAATTAAATTAATATTTTATGCCTTCATTTGATTGCCAGAAAAATTAAAATACACAACAGAATTTCTGGAAAAAAAAAAAAAAATTCATAAAAATGAAATTTAAAAAAAAAAAAAAGAAAAGAAAAGTTGTTGTTTTTATTAATTCAATTAATTAGAATTTAATTAAACCATTAACCCTCAGGGGTCTGAGGATTTTCGGGGCCCTGGAGAAGTTTTGACGCCCTGACATTTGTGCTTTTTTCAGTTGTTCATAAACATATAAATGACAAAAGTGTCATTACACTGTATTCAGCACAAACTAGGCTACAATAATATGTGAGGAACATGTATGTACATGTTTGTGTTTTTGAAGGAATAACGTTTATGCGTGGTTATTGAAAAAACAAAAAACTTAAGTCACTGAAATAAAGCCAAAATAAATATATTAAATCTGTGTTCACAAGACTTCTGGGTATTGGAGGTTGTAGACTAGAGTTTTTTGCTTCAGAATGAAGTAAAAATTATACTGCCTACTCCTTCATATGGAACAATATATTGATTTAGTTTTTGTAAGACACTTTTTGTCAAGAAACAGTATGCGAGGAGGTGTGAATCATCATGAATAATGGGTGATTCTCACCTGAGAAGACAAAAGAATCGCATAATGACCTGTAATGACTTGCATATTAATGAGCTCTTTCAGACTGGTAAGCTGTGAAAAAAAACCCTCTGTGATCATGATGTTATCAGGATTAATGTCCACTATGGACAAAAAACCCATGCTTTTTGTGATCTCATGCATGCACGTATTATCGCACATGATGTGAAGAAAATTTTGTATAGCCCTATGTTAGATTACAGTACCAGTCAAAAGATTGGACACATTTATTTTTTAAAAAAAGTCTCAAGTCTCTAAACAAATAATGGTTTTCTATTTTAATATACTTTAAAATACAATGTATTTCTGTGATGCAAAGCGTATGAACATTCCTACCTCTATGGCTTTTCATATAGGCTACTATATATATATATATATATATATATATATATATATATATATATATATATATATTGTTATATTATATAGCCTAAATGTTAATGTGCAGTTGACAAACTACACATCATTAAAAAGATCTAAGACTCAAGCTTCACATTTTGACTCTTAAAATCTTATATTGACCATAATTTCTTAATATGCTTAAAAGCATACACATTTGGAGAAATATTGATGGATTCTCATATGTTTATATCAATTTTCTATACAGAGGAGTAATATTTATTCAGTATTTATGGATACTGTGTTTTCAATTCATACTTGCAGCCGGAGGGCGCTCTGCCCCTTTAGTCCACAAATGCCTCAGTAAAAGAAGAGGCATATCATGTGACAATCAAGGAACTAACAGAGGCAAGAGATCGCTAACTATGGCTATTCAAAACACTTTTCAAGACAATAAATACACGATTGAGACGATGTATGCATGTATTGACTCAGAATTTGCGTCTGAATAGCGATCGCTCCGTGGGCGTGGCCGCATTAGCGGATAATGAGCTGAATCAAGGACTTCTGACATGTGTCTCTTTTCATACAGATTACATAAACACAGAAGGTTTGTTTTCGATTTGACTTACACGATTTAAAACCTGACATTTCAACGTTTTTTTAGACATAAGTGTAATTTTTTTTGTGATTAGTATTCACTAAGTTACAGTTCATTTTCTGAGAACTATCAGATTGGAGTTCGTTCAGAGGAAGACGAGAGATCACGCATCATGTTAGTTTTCTTTATTTTACAAAAAGCACAACATTTTGTTTTTACTCTGAGTGTACACAAATAAAAGAAGATATTCCACAGATTAAAATGGTGTATAACTCTTAATTGTATGTGCAACATCGACAGAGTATTTTGAGTCTCTTTCACAGTGGTAAGAAAAAAAACCGCGGTGGTATCGCCGGAGATACCCTCAGACCTCAGAGTGTTAAAATGGAATCCAGAAATGGAAACTTAAAATAGAAAACAGAATTTGGTAAAAAAATAAAATGGAATTTGAGAAAAAAAAAAAGGTTCCTAAAAATGTGATTTTTGTTAATTTTTTTACTAAATTGTATAAGTTTTATGATTTCAATTAATTAGACGTTTTTTGATTACTAAAATTTAATTTAACCATTAAAATTTAAAACGTGATAAAAATGGAATCCAAAGAAATTAAAACGGAAAAAACAGAATTTGGTAAAAAATTAAACGGATTTCATAGGTCCCTATAGGGCTGGGCGATATGACGAAATATATCGTCTGGACGATAGAAAATGTCTATCGTTTTATATAAGGCTCTATCGTTTACGCCACGATAAGGCGTTTACGGCAGAATTTTACGTCAAGATGCACCTCACGCCACGGCATGCTCATGCACGCTGCAATACATAAACAAACATGGAGGAAGACGGTAGTACACGCGGTTCAGACCAGGGTAATTCTCAACAAGATGACCAGCCAACCCAAACCGAGGAGCTTGTACCTAAAAGAGGGGCGACTTCTGTTGCATGGATGTGGTTTGGATATAAGAAGACCGACGTACACCAGACAACAGTTGTTTGTAAAATTTGCCGGCTCCCAGTGCCAACAACGGATTCCAACACTACTAATTTATTTTATCACCTGCGCAAGAACCACGAAAAAGAATACAGAGAGAGTCAACGAGCAAAAACTGCAAAAGCAGCGTCGAGTGGTGGCGTAAGCGCTCAAAACAAACTCCAGACACAGACGCTGCAACAGGCTTTTACGCGTGGCACACCATATAGCCATAGCTCCCGCAGATGGAAGGAGATCACTTCTGCTGTTGCCAAGCATATCTGCAAAGATATGGTTCCAATCTACACGGTCGAGAAACGCGGGTTTTGTGAGTTGGTGCAAACACTCGATCCGAGATATGAAATGCCCAGCCGAAAACACATTACTAAAGTTGTGTTACCTGATTTATATGATGCATGTCGGGCCAAAGTGGAGGCAGAGATTCACAAGGGGATGTTCTACGCTACAACTACAGATATGTGGTCGAGCCGAACGACACATCCATATATGAGCCTGACGGCACACTTTATCAACCAAGATTGGAACCTCTGCAGCCGCTGTTTACAGACAAGTTATTTCCCGGAAGACCACACTGGAGAAATGCTAGCCAAAGGACTCAGAGAATCTCTTCAATTGTGGGGACTGCAAGAGGATCGGCTTGTCTGTGTCACCACTGACAATGCCACCAACAACATCCTTGCCCTTCAGCTGAATGAAATGACACGCCTACAGTGTTTTGGCCACCGTCTTCATCTAGCTATTGGTGAGTGCTTAATCTCTAAATCGATATATAAAATAATACAAATATATTTCAGTACACAGTCAGTAATACCTTAGAGCAGTGAAGGCACCCCAACACTCCGCTAGTTCTCCGCCTACGGACGTGAGCGCTCTAAAGCGGCACTAAAATAATCTTTTAAAACTTTCACCGAAGAGACTTAACTGAAAGCACAAAGTCTGTCTTTAAATTTAATTTAGTTTTTTTATTAATTGTATCTTAATTTTAATCGACGTTTCATCAACAAATTGTTTGGATTTAATAAGAAGTAGGCTAAATATAGGCTATTAGAAAATAGATAATCAGGACGGAGACGCTGGCGAACCTGGAGCTCGTCTCATAATGAACCGAAACTCAGCGTATGCCTATAAGGTAGCCTATTGCTTCACAGACCTGAAACATATAGATAGCTTCAAATGTCTACTTTTAGGCAGAACAATTCAAAACTAAAGAAATATTTACTCGCATATGCGAGTGAAATGGGCGCACTGTAGCATAATTATAAAAACTATAGGAAGATGAAATCAAAGTTATGGGATATATCGCATGCGATTGTCACGCGCATTTCGTCAGTAAAGCCGGTTCCCTGATTACCGCTAAATCGACATCACCTGCTTTCAAATGCAGCGGCATTTAATAGACAGAGCCGTAGATCACTGAAAAGCCACGCAATATCGCGTTCATTATCGCAGATGAATCGCCTTCGATAATGAACGTGATATTGCGTGGCTTTTCAGTGATCTACGGCTCTGTCTATTAAATGCCGCTGCATTTGAAAGCAGGTGATGTCGATTTAGCGGTAATCAGGGAACCGGCTTTACTGACGAAATGCGCGTGACAATCTCATGCGATATATCGCCCAGCCCTAAATGTCATAATCATAAGATACAATGTATTTTTATGTGATAGAATTGCACGGTTTTAAAAAATTGTAACTGTGAGATGAAAATCCACATTATGCGATATATATAAATTAATTTATAAAATGTAATTAACTAATACATTTTACTAGTCCTGTAGTGTACACTGTCATGTTAAAAAGTACACAATCATACATTTACCTCTCCTTTATATACACAGAGAGGAGTGTGAAACTAAGGGAGGTGGAACGAGCAGTCGGCGTCTGCAAGAAGATTGTGGCTGCCTTCTCCAATTCATGGAAAAGAAGACGGGAGCTGGCCAAGGCTCAAGCAGATCAAAATCCACCCTTGCCGCCTCATCAGCTAATCACAGAAACCCCTACGAGGTGGGGCTCTATGCAAGCAATGGTTGAAAGGGTGATCGAGCAGGAGAAAGCTCTCTCACAAGTTCTCCGTGCCGACAAAAAAACACGTCACCTGGTCCCAACTTGGCAGGATATGGATGTTCTGGAATCCATGAACAAGGCACTGAGTCCTCTCAAGGACTTTACAGATGCCTTGTCTGGGGAGCTTTACCCAAGTGTTTCCTACTTGAAACCCGTCCTCCATCTGTTCAACAACCAGATACTCAAGCATCAGGATGGTGACACTGAGCTCACCACGACTATAAAAGAGGGCATACTAAAATACTTAAATGAAAAGTATGATGACCAGACAACCCAGGACCTGCTTGACATTGCTTCTCTTGTCGACCCTCGATTCAAAACAACATACATCAAACAAGAGAGGGTGGATTACATCAAAACAAGAGCTGCTGCAGAGCTACAGAAGCTGGTGGCTGAACAAACAGAGGCAGTCCCTCTATCAGCTCCATCAGTCACTGCCGTAGGTCAGGATGAGCAAGAGGAGGTTCCTGCTAAGAAGAAAAAGAAGAGTTTGAGCAGCTACTTTAAAACATCAGCAAAGCCAAGCCAAGTGGCTCCACTTTCAAACAGAGAGTCAATTGAAAAGGAGCTAAGCCTCTATCTCCTAATGGAAGCAGGTTCAGACACAGAACCACTGGAATGGTGGAAGAGAAATGAGGTACATTTTCCTCTAGTGGCCAAGCTTGCGAGGAAATATTTATGTATCCCTGCCACAAGTTCCCCATCAGAGCGGGCTTTCAGTGCAAGTGGGAACATTGTGTCATGCCAGAGGTCAGCACTGAAACCAGCAAGAGTTGACCAGCTTGTATTCCTTGCACTCAACCTGTAGAACCTTAGATTTGGCAAATCTTTATGTTCTCATACCCATCCTACTTGAAGTTCTTTGGTTTACCTCTTAAATATTCTAATCATTGTGCAGCTACACTTTAAACTTAAAGGCTCCGTGTGTAGTATTTTGTAACCAACATTTATTTTAGGGGCTAGGACTGTAGGCCTGTATTATTTTTGTTTGCTGTTACCATTCAAAGTTGAAAGGTTTTTTTTCACTTGTTGGATTTTGTAAAATTATTTTGAGGCTGATTTTGTGGCTGCTGCACTTTAAATTTAAAAGGCTCCGTGTGTAGTATTTTATAACCAACATTTATTTTTAGGGGCTAGGACTGTAGGCCTGTATTATTTTTGTTTGCTGCTACCATTCAAACTTGAAAGGTTTTTTTTTTCACTTGTTGGATTTTGTAAAAAATATATTGAGGCTGACTTTGTGGCTGTTGCACTTTAAACTTTGAAGTTTACGTTTGGTATTTTGCCCTGCACCATGCTCTTTAAACTTCAGAGGTTTTCAGTTTGTTACTTTTTTATATCCAATAGGAATAGACAGGCCATTATCAATATTTGTGGTTGCTTTCTATTGCCTGCTCTTTAAGAATACTACTTGGAAACATCTTTACACCTACATGATGCTGCAAGAGAAGTCTGGGTGGTGTTACTGTTAAAAGTTGGCTGCTATATGTTGAAATATTTTAATGGCAGGTGTTAACATTACCAACAGTCTTGCTTGAAAAAAAGGTTCTAAATAAAATAGAAATTTAGTCCATACTACCTTTATTTGTTTTGTATATCATTTCAAACTGCATTTCCACATTGCAATTTTGTATAGACTATTCATAAACTGAATTAACAGAAAAATTGCTATATCGTTATGTATATCGTTATCGGGATATCAAATGAGCTATATCGGGATATGAAATTTTGGCCATATCGCCCAGCCCTAGGTCCCTATGGACCCCATTCACTTCAACTGTATAGACAAAAAAACTTCTTTTGTGTTTTGTTACCAGCGGCACAGGCAATAACATTCTCTTCTCTGTCACGGTGAAGTGACACACACCCGTGTGGGCGCCTCCTCCCTCTCACTCGTCATTCACTCCGGTTGAATTTTAGTCATTCCCGCAGGTTTCACACTCACACCGAAAGCGCGTGCACCACTGATCTATATTAGTGGAGCGGGCAAGCCACGCTCAGTCTCAAACAGAAACAGAAGACAAACAGAGTCACAAGTACCAAAATGAGTGGCTTACTGCGCTTAAACTGTCAAATACATACAAAAGTATTTCAAAACCAGCGGCACAGGCAATCTTGGCAAGTATTCAGATAAACACCGTCAGTTTTGAATCGTTAAATAGCTAAGAAAGTGAACCCATTTTGTGTGTGGCAGTATTGGGTCCATTGAACACCGTTCATAAACTCTTAAAGGGACAGCAGTCCAATATTTTTACTGACTTTTTACTTGTTTTTTTAATGAAAATAAAACTTTGCATTGAAGAAAAGTAGATTTTTGTTTGTAATTATAGTTACAAACAATACTATATATACAATACTAAAGACTATAATTACAAACAATTGTTAATAAGCCGCAAAAAGAGCTCAATTTAGAGCAATTCAGAAGCGGCTTTATTATGTGCACGCGAAATCTGCGGGAGTATAATTATGCACAATCCCATGCTGAAATTCAGACCCGGTCACACCAACACTATTAAACCGGAGTGAATGAGACGACTGAATGCGTGTCAACTCGCAGTGGAGAGTAAAAAAGCGCAGCTGGTATCGGTGTATTGATGCTGCAGAAAGGAGCATTGGTATTATTTCAGATACATATCAAAATACTGATATTTTGACAACACTAAAAGAAAGAGACACAAGGAGGAGCAAATGATTATTTCTGGGTGAACTATCCCTTTTATAAAAAGCACAAAATATTTATTTGGGCATCATGTGGTTCACACTAAACAAACACCACTGAGATGAGTGAAATCAGCAGTTTGCAGTGAGATAAAAGCTTCATGATCCACTTCCTGCTGTGAGAGAGTCTCTGGATGTAAACACAGTCACTGAAGGGTTAAAGTGTCACTCGAACATGATGATTCACACACACAGACACGTTTCCCATCAGGCTGCTGGTGGACACAGTTTTTGCAGCTGTGGTTTGCCGAGTCTCCTGACAGCTCATGCAAACGCCATGCAGAAACGTCACGCAATCAACCTCAAACTGTAAGAGAGCGGTGTGATGTGAACTTAAGACGAAACTAAATCTATATTAATGTACAGCAGAACAAGTCCAGTCAAGTCCTGCTGGACACAGAAGGACGTCACGTGTTTTCACAGCAGTGACGCGTCTCGACTTCCTAGTTTCATTCTTCAAGGTCAACATGCGGCCCAATTCACCAACGCCCTAAAAGTATGCACCGTTTTTGAAGAACTTTTGAGATCCATTTCGATAATAATTGCATCTTTAACAAACCATTCTGTCGTTTAGTTACGCGCATTTAATTTAAAAAGACATAACATTGTTAGAAAAGATTTCTATTTTGAATAAATGCTGTTCTTTTTAACTTTTTACATTAAAAAGTATCACAGGTTATAAAAAATATTAAGCAGCAAAATTGTTTCCAACATTGATAACTGAGTGTCAAATCAGTATATTAGAATAACGTCTGAAGGATCATGTGACACTGAAATAAATAAAATGCATAATTGCTGCAATAAAAATATATTTATTTTAAATATTTACTAAATTAGAATTAATTGGATGCAAAAAATAAATAACTATGCTATTTCATGTTATAATGACCAAACAAAATGTTTATATTTATGTTTGTATACGATACATTTTATATTAATTTATTAATTCCCATTTTTAATAAATCACAATTAGTTTTTGTTTAAATTAAGTTTTAAAAATGGAATATTTCCAAAATTTCTCAGGTTAAGTTCCCGTGGAAACTTTCCGGCCCTTTGCAACCCTAATCACGAGCCAACCGTCTCTACTTAACCGCCAGTTTCGCACATTCGTCGTGTTTGTAGTTTTTTTAACACTAGTCCAACATGCAATGCGTTGTGACCAATATTAGCTGTTACACCGGGTCAACACCGGACGTGAGGAGCGCAACAGAGCCCATTATAATCAGTGATACTGTCTACACTGGATGCGGCATGACGCGACAGCAAATTCCCCACAGTAAACCGGTTCCTCGTATTAGTATGTTACTATTACTATAGAGAATATTTAGCATGGATGGAATGTGAATTAAGAGTTCAGAGTGACATGTGTCTCTCCGTCACCTGGCAACGGCTTCAGCATCCTATCGTCATGGCAACCAAAAACAAACACAGAAGCTTCCAGCATCATCAGGTGCCGAACATCAAAACAAACGCTAGAGCAAACTGAAAACAGTACTTGAGTCCCAAACGCTGCATATACTGTGATCGCTGTACTCTCCTCGCAGCGTCTGTCATCGACTCACGAATGAGGTGTCTAATCGCGCGCTGTATCTTTATAAGCGATCAGGTGTACGATGTTCGTCCGGCGGGCGAGAAAGTCGGCAAAAAAGACTTAACATTGGAACGAACTTTGTGACGGCATATCTCCACATCAGAATGACGTAGAGACATGGGGGTGGCTCATTTTACTCAGGCAACCAATCAGTCTCTCAGAATTACCATGAAGCTATTAAGCCACACCCTAACAACCATTGTTGAGCACCCTAGCAACCGAAACCCAAAGAGGAGGCATATTATTAAAATCTGAACATCATAGAGGCATTGTGGTTGGTTTATATCATTCTTACTGGCAAGCATCACTGGCAGCTGCCAAGCCACTCCCTAGCAACCAAACAGAGTACCCTAGCAACCATTTAGCAAGATCTGTATCTCTGCATCAGAACATCATTTAGAGATGGGGGTTGGCTCTTTTGACTCATGCTAGGAAACAGGACTTCCACCATGATACACACGCGAACAGTGTATAGCTACATGCTAATAGTAATTAACCAAGTATTAAAACATGTCAAAATGCTAACTAAAACATACTAGCAACATGCTAGTCATTTTAACACCATGCTAACAAAATGTATATCATGTTAACATCATGCTAGCAAAATGTTAATTGTGTTAGCATCTTGTTAAAACATGCAACCAACATGCTAATTGTGTTAACATCACTCTAACAACTTGCTAATCATGTTAACATCATGTTAACAACTTGTTTATCATATTAGCATGTGATTAACAAAATGTTAAATCATACTAGCAACATGTTAATTGTGTTAGCATCTTGGTAAAAACATGTAAGCAACATGCTAATTGTGTTAGCATTTTGGTAAAAACATGTAAGCAACATGCTAATTGTGTTAGCATCATGCTAACAGCATGCTAATCGCGTTATCATAATGATAACAACATGCTAATCATTAGTGTGTGACTAACAAAATGTTACATAATGTTAACAACATGTAAATTGTGTTAGCATCTAGCTAAAAACATGTAAGCAACATGTTAATTGTGTTAGCATCAAGCTAAGAGCATGCTAATCATGTTAACATGCTAATCGCGTTAACATCATGCTAACAACATGCTAATCGTTAGTGTGTGACTAACAAAATGTTACAATGCTAGCAACATGTTAATTGTGTTAACATCTTGCTAAAACATGTAAACATGTTAATTATGTTAGCATCATGCTAACAACATGCTAATCATGTTAGCTTCTTGTTAAAAACATGCTAATCATGCTAACGACATGCAAATTGTGTTAGCATGTGACTTGCAAAATGTTAAATATGTTAGCAACATTCTAATTGTGTTAGCATAATGCTAACAGCATGCTAACAAAATGCTAATCGTTAGTGTGTGACTAACAAAATGTTACATAATGTTAGTAACAACATGTTAATTGTATTAACATCTTGGTAAAACATGTAAGCAACATGCTAATTATGTTAGCATCTTGTTAAAAACATGCTAATCATCTTAACATGTGACTTGCAAAATGTTAAATATGTTATCATCATGCTAACTGTGTTACCATCTTGTTAAAATGTGTTAATCATGCTAGCATATTTTGACTCGAGGGATAGTGTAGTAGCACACTGCTAACACCACTCATATCTGGTTATCTGTGTCATTCAGGATCAGAGAATAATAGCCCCTCCCCCTCCACTGTAACAGTCCAACATCCACACTCTGTTTTTCCAGTTAATTAATCATCTTCCAGGAATTTTAATGTGCACTTTTTCTTGTTGGAATTTTCAGTGTGACGACAAAACCCAGAATAAACAGAACGCTATCGTCCGCTGCGGTGAGCGCTGATATGGTTATCGTTCTGGCTGACATAAGTTTGATGTGTAATCGATGTGATAACACACCACATTAAGAGAAAATAAGTGTGTTTGACTTTAATAAAACAGGCCTTGAGTCACACTAGCAGTAAAGATCCTCACAGTGAAACACACATCAGCGCGATCACTTCTATAAGTGTGTTTCCTGCAGGCAGTTCGCAGACACCTATAAAGGGCCGAACAGATGGACGTCCTGCGGTTAACTCTTCATCACAGCATCATGTGACACAACGGCTCACAAAGACCAGGACAATGTGTGACTCTGACCGGCTGAAAGCGTCTAATGACCACAAACTCTTTCAGGCTTCGTTTACGTTCATCAAGCAAAGCTGAAGAAGTGCTTCTTCATTACTTTATTTCTATTATGCGTGTACGTGCGATTTGTTCTCTGTGAATGCATGCATTTCTCTGTTTTTAAAAGGTATCTAATTACACTGTTGAAGATGCAATTAGTAGCTAGTAATTAATTACTTTTTTCAACACAGCTTTATATTAAATGTCTTTATGTACTAACGTTTAAATTAATCATTTGACACAATGCACTTATTGTTTTTACATATTTAAAAAACAAGCATGTAATTAATCTCTGTAATGACATTTATAATTACAGTGTCAACACCTTGACACACCCTTAAACCAACCCAAACCTGTCCTAACCTGACCCGTATCCACCTGTTTTGCAATACATCACAATAAATACAACAATGCATTACAATACAATACGTTTTTATCTTAGTACACACCTAATGTAATGGGTTCTTTTTATTTAAAAGCAATTTTATTGCATTTTTCATTTCTTTGACCTTTTTATGATTACTATTTTTTAGTATTTTTATTATGTAAAGCACTTACCGCTGTCATTCTACAGAACTGGTTCAAAGTCAGAGTTGGAAATGTCTTGAAAAAAATGTGTCTTTTTCCACAAATTTGTATGTATGCAAATTGTATAATATCCAAGGTACACATTTCTAGTTTTGGAATATTTTTTCTCTCCCCAAATCTGTCACTACCGAAACACAATAATAAATAATTTAATCAGAAGGGTCACATTGACCTATTAAGAATTCGTTTACATCTACCTTGGAAATATATTTAAAAAAAAAAAAGTTTTCACAGGTAAATCAATAACAATTACAATTTTAACAATATTTCAAGTGTAATTTATGAGATTTGTTGTATTTTGAATCTGATCTTTCTTTGTAAAAGTCATAAAGTTTATCAAACTGATTTCAAAGTGAAGGATTCATTAGTTTGAATAAACATTGAATCAAACACTATAATAACATCTTAGCTGATCATTCAATATACTTTATTTTTGACAAAACATCACGTTTCAGTCGTGACAGTAAATTTTTTTTTTAAAACACTAATAAAACATTAAATACTAATGATTTGTACAACTGTACTAAAATTGTTTATTTCCCCCAAATAAACAATTATGTTTTCTTTTGTCACTACCAAAACAATGATGTCACTACCAAAACTTCACCGCATGTTTCGGTAATGACTGTTTCGGTAGTGACAATTTTAGACCGAAACATGTGAAAATCTGTGTGGAACTTTAAGGAACGTCACTACCAAACACCTTTTTCTGCAAATTTTTTTCACATGTTTCGGTAATGACAATTTTATACACTTTTGAGCCGCTCAAAGATGATAATCAGCACATGGTTATCTAACACAGTTCTGAACAGTTGAACACACATAAAAACTAAATTTAATGTAATAACACCCAAAAAAGTTTGCTTAATTGCAGAAAAAGGTGTTTGTTAGTGATGTTCCTTAAAGCTCCACACAGATTTTCACTTTTGAACACATTTAACTCAGAATGATGATCTATCTGCTGTGAAAGAGAGGCTGTGAAAGGAATATTTCCTGATCAGAAATGTAGAAGTGTGTTAAAATCAAAATCATACACTGTTTCGGTAGTGACATGAACATGAGGGACACTTCTTTTGTTTTGTTTTTTTTTTACATAAAGTTTCATGTTTTAAAAATAAAATAAATATTTTTTAACCATCTCTCAAAAAAAAAATATTTTATATATATATATATATATATATATATATATATATATATTTTTTTTTTTTTTTTTTTTTTTAAATGCAAAAAGTACTTAAATATCATTTTCACAAGTTGAAATCTAGTGTTTAGGCTTCAGGACAGACTCCTCCCAATTGAAAGTACCCAATAAATGATGATTTTATATACATTAAGTTCACAGATATATTAAATATTATTGTGGGATTCAACAAATAATAGAAGGATCTTAAATAAACATATAAAACTTGAATACTTAAATGCCTTTTAAATGTGTTTTATGGTTGTTGGGACAGCAGTTTGCACCAATTCTCTAGAATCACCCATATACAGTGTAAATAAACTTTATATAGCCTATGTATTTTTCAAAATAAAGTTCACCATTCTTATTTTTCCACAAATTTTGTATGTATGCAAATTGTATAATATCCAAGGCACACATTTCTAGTTTTGGAATATTTTTTCTCTCCCCAAATTTGTCACTACCGAAACACAATAATAAATAATTTAATAAGAAGGGTCACATTGACCTATTAAGATTTTGTTTACATCTACCTTGGAAATATGTATTTTGCCATTTTAAGTGTGTTTTATGGTTGTGGGACTGCAGTTTGCACCAATCCTCTAGAATCACACATATACAGTGTAAATAAACTTTATGCATTTCCAAAATAAAGAATCTTTCTGAAATTCACCATTCTGCATATTGTCGTGACGGACATGTGACGGACAGCTGTCAAATGTCCTCAAAGTCAAACTGCTTCAGAAAGTGACTGAAAGCGCACGAGCGATAAATAATGCGCGTTCCGCTTTAAGATGAGGAAGAGGAGGATGAGCGCGACCGGAGGAGGAAGAGCAGCAGCAGCAGCCCGGGACTCTTATTGTGATGCAGTTACTAAAGCACAGAAACACAACGACCACCGAATCCTGATGTTTCATCGCAAACATCACAATAATGTCAATCATCACATTATCAGACACTCGATCGGACATTAAACAAACCTTCACGACAGAAACAGTCCGAGTTTGATCAATACTGACCGAGCCTGACCCAAAGTGACGGACTGAGAACTCGCCTCAGACACGACAGAGTAAAGTTTACCTCAGTTAACCTTTGTTTACCTCAGCTTTACCTCAGTTTCAGCTTCGTTTACCTCACTTTTACCTCAGAGATTTATGACACGTGATCAGACGGACCGTTTAATATCATAAACTACAAACCTGGAGCTGTTCGACACTTCAGCTTCCACAGTGAGTGAGTGAGTTACTAACTTGAGAGTTATGAACCGTGTGTGTGAGGAAGAGGAAGAGGAAGAGGAGCAGCTCGCGGATCCACCGAGCGCTTGAACTCTTTCGCGTCACTCACCGGGTCTCGCGGTTGATTCGCACCGCGGCTCTTCCGGGCGGTTCGTCCGGTAATTCTCTCGGATAATCCTGGGAAACCCTCTTGCTCTTGTCGCTCGCGCCCTCCCCGTGCCGCTCCGCCGCCTCGCTGCCAGATTGTGCCGCTCGCTCGCGCGCGTACACACACACACACACACACACACACACACCGCGGCGTCACCGCACTGCGCATGCGCACTGGAGCTCACCGGGGACCATCATCACCGACATCACTATCGACGTCTTCCTCACACACACCCGGACACAGGTGACCCGCAGCTCAGGTGAACCATCATCATTATCTGATGATGATGATGATGATGAAGACTCTTCTCCTGATCTTCATCATCATCTTCATCATCATCATCACAGCTCTTCAGCTCCACTCACTATTTTGCATTAAGTATCATGTGACTCGTTACCCAACATGCATCATCATGAGCATCAGTCTGTGTGTGTGTGTGAGATTTGAGATAGAGCTGGTCATGTGATCAGTCCAGTGAAGCTGACCTCAGAGCTGGAATCACTCCACACGCACACACACACACACACACACACACACACACACT